>OX632357.1:12352741-12446102 GCA_951751655.1 Ophion costatus | reverse complement strand
AGAGAGAGACAGAGAGAGAGAGAGAGAGAGAGACACAGAGACACAGAGAGACAGAGAGAGAGAGAGACAGAGAGTGGGACAGAGAGTGGGACAGAGAGACAGAGAGACAGAGAGACAGAGAGACAGAGAGACAGACAGACAGAGAGACAGAGAGACTGAGAGACAGAGACAGAGACAGAGACCGAGACAGTGTTTCGAGAAAGACTTGAGCTGGGTTTGAAGAAATCCGCAAATAACGAGGAGACATAAAGAGAAATTACTGGAGTCGTAAGAGTAGTTTTTGATAGCGAAAGGTAGAATATATTTATTTGATAGATTGCGTGGACTGTATGATATTGAGTTGCGAGTTCATGATCCGGCGGTTGATTTAACGCGACTGTCGCAATGTGAGCGAATAACAGGTTCGAACGTACCGAGAGCGCGGATAGCCTTGAACCAATCGAGACAAAAAAAAAGGTAAACCAAACACCTCGCTGTTCGCGAGTGTTTTCATGTGCGAATTTCTAGCTGACTCGAGAGCCTTCGATTCGAACGATAGTAAATTTGAGAGACATATTTCGCAGAGGATTACATTTGCCGCAAATTCCGCCCGCCTTGACAATCTTGACGAGATTGTAAACAAACAAAATTAATATTCATTTCGATACAGATTTCTTGGTTCGCATGTTCGAGTTTTTATTAACTGTGTTTCGCTAATTGTCTTCGGCCGACACTGGTAACGATGGTAACATAATTTCACGATGGTAACATAATTTCACGATGGTAACATAATTTCACGATGGTAACATAATTTCACGATGGGGCGTTTGAAAATCGAGGTTTGAGTGCGGACGGTAACGACACGCACGAGATCGTCGCTGCCGGGATGCGCCTCGGTGATACGGCCGAGAGCCCATTTCGAGGGGGGATAACGCTCGTCCTTTATGAGTACGAGAGCCCCAATTTTTACATTTTCTTGCTGTTGGTGCCATTTGGTGGCCACTTGCAATTGCTGGATATATTCGCTGCTCCAACGCGTCCAGAACTGCTTGAGCATTTGACGATGGAGTTGCCATCGCGACAACCGGCAGCTCGGCATGTCGATGAGAGAAGGCTCCGGGACCGTATTAAGGGCAGAGCCGATTAAAAAATGCCGATACAGCCGATACATCCGAGAGCGCGCAGAGGGGCCGAGAATTCAGAACTGCTTCGATTTGAGTTTGTTTGGGGTTTTGGGTTTGGGTTGGGGTTGGGGTTGTTTGGGTCCCTTGTACGGTTTGGCCCCTCTGCCGCGGAACGTACGCAGGATAATTGGCCCTGCGCGATCCACCCCTATGTGGAGAAATGGCCGTACGCGAACGACACGAGAGGGTGGGAGTTGTCCCAGAAGCTGCCGACCGACGGGAGCGCGATGTCGAACACAAATGACGCAGCGGTGAATAAGCGCGCGGATCGGTCCGCGTCCACCCACTATCCAGTAACGGTGGCGAAGCGTTGCGAGAGTAACTTGCGGTCCTCAGTGGAGAGTCGAGCGGTGCATTTGATCGATAACGAGAGTGGTTAAAGAAGAGTTTCGCGGGAGGATCAGCGGATGCTTCTCGTCATAGGAGTAAAGTGAGTTCCGAATCCGGCCGCCGACCCGAACGAGCGCGGCATTATCAATTAACGGCATGAGGCGGAAGAGGGGGTTCGACCGCGATAATTGCGAATTTTTGCGGAGCTCTCGAATCTCTGACATAAAGTATGCCTGTTGAATGAGTTCTACCCAAAAAAGGCGACTTTGGTCGAGTTCGGCTGGCGTGATTGCATTTTCGTGAATCGTGGAGTTTTCACTTCGACGAAATGGTTGTGCTGCGCGGAAACACCACGCTGTCACCCGTAGCAACTTCTCGAGGGACGAGAACCGATTGACGAGATCCCAGATTTCTATTTCGGTGGTGGTTGTGGCGAGATTCACATGCTTTTTTCGAACCGCGAGGACAACGTCTGAGTCAATTGCTGGAGTGGTCAATGGCCAGGATATTGAGTGGTTAGAAAGCCACGCGGGGCCTTTCCACCAGAGATTTTCGGTCGCTAGTGGCTGAGGAGACACTCCTCTGGACACGAGGTCGGCAGGATTTTCTAAACCCGGGACGTGCTGCCACCGCGCGTTTTCAAGTTCCTTGATCGCAGTCACTCGATTTTGCACGAATTCTGCCCACCGGTGCACCTCTCCATGGATGTACGCGAGTGTTACCGTCGAGTCGGTCCATAGGTACGTGGGGGCGTCGGCAAGATTTAACACTTCACGTATTCGAGAAATTAGACGGGTGAGAAGCACTGCTGCTGAAAGTTCGAGGCGCGGAATCGTAAGTTTTTTAAGAGGAGCCACTTTTGTTTTCGCCGATATGAGAGACACGCGGACATCATCAAAGGCGGATGCGATGCGAAAATAAACAACTGCCCCGAGGGCAGATTGAGATGCATCCGAAAACCCGTGGATCTCGACAAATAAACCATCCGGGCGAGGCCCGAACCAGCGCGGGACCGAAATTTGAGTGAGATCCTTCAGGCTTTCTTCGTAAATTCTCCATTTTTTTTCGAGGGACTCAGGTATCGACTCGTCCCAGTCGAGACCGGCTCTCCAGAGGTTTTGCATGAAGATTTTTCCGCCGATGACGACTGGCCCAATCTAGCCGAGCGGGTCGAAAAGTTGCGCGATTTTCGAGAGCACGCTTCTTTTCGTTACGCGCGCTGAGTCCGAGATACACGGCGATGAGAAGAGAAAGGAGTCCGATCTCGGACGCCACAAAATGCCGAGCATGCGAAGTGGTGACTCATCTTCAATAGAGACGATTGATGATTTTTCTTTATTTTCCGATGATATCTCTGAGAGCAAGTCTTCGTCATTTCATGCCCATTTCTGAAGGACGAAGCCACCCGCCTTGAGACACTCATTTATGTGTCGTAATTTTTCCCTCGCTTCCGAAATTTCGTGTGCTCCCGAGAGCACGTCGTCCACGTATATCTCCTTCTGAATAATTTCGGCCGCACGAGGAAAACGATGCTTTTCATCGGATGACAGTTGCCGAAGAGTTCGGAGCGCGAGGTACGGGGCGCTTGTCAACCCGTACGTTACTGTGCACAAACGGTACGATGAAACTGAGTGGTCGGGATTACCTCTCCATAAAATTCGCTGCAGATCCCAATCCTCCGGGTGTATGCGAATTTGACGGTACATCTTTTCGATGTCCGCAAAGAAAACGTACTCGTAGAGCCGCAAGCGCGTGATTACGTCCGCGAGATCGGTTTGGAGCTTAGGCCCGACGTATTGAAGGTCGTTGACCGAGATCCCGCGATTCGTCCGATACGATCCGTTGAACACGACGCGGGTTTTCGTCGTCGAACTGCCTTCGCGTAAGACGGCGTGATGCGGGAGATAGAATACGGGATGCGGCTGAGAGAGAGATGGCGGTACGAGTTTCATGTGTCCGAGCTGTTCGTACTCGGCGAGAAATTTCAAATACGCTTCCTTGAGGTCTGGGTTTCCGGCAAATCTTTTCTCTTGACGCAATAGCGTTAGTTGAGCGGAGATCCTGGAATCCCCAAGTTCTTCCGGCAGAATTTTTAATGGTAATCGCACAATGTGCCGGCCATCAGGGGAGCGAGAGTGCGTCTCTGCATAGTGCTGTTCGCACTGGGCATCCTCTTGCGAGCGGAGGGCCTTTTGAGAAGCTTTGGTTTCTTCTTGCAGCCAAAAGCGCTGAACAAGATCTAAAAGCTCGTGATCGACGGAGCATTGAAGTCCGGAGGCGTCTTTCTGGTGATTCTCCGGATTGGACGCGGTTGATTCCGACAATATCCACCCAAGCGCCGTGTTTTGAGCGGTGGGACTGTCGGGACCGCCCCTCCTTAAACCTTCTTCGAGAATCTCGCCGTAAATTTCCGCGCCAAGCACGAGATCAAATGATTGCGCGTTCGCGAATCCTGGGTCAGCGAGAGAGAGTCCTTTAAGATGAGACCAGGATGACGTGATCATTCGTACCGGCGGAGTATACGACGTGAGCTTTGACAGAACGTACGCGTTTACCGAGATAACGACTTCCGAGGTTATTCGCGACGTGATATTTAGCGTGACGCGGCCGCGACACACCGTCGATAGATTTCCTCCGATACCATTTATCGGAAGAGACACACGACTCCGTGGGTAATTAACACGTTGAGCGAGAGACTCGGAAATACACGAAACTTCCGAACCTTGATCCAACAAAGCCCGTACTTCGTATTGGCACCCGTTAGTTGACGGGATCTTGACGAGAGCGGTTGCGAGAAGCACGGGCCTATACTTGGGTTGAAGAGAGCGCTGGAGGTTTCTCGAACTCGGCGTTTCGAGTTGAGTTTCACTGGAGCACGAGTGCGCGATTATCGGCTGAAGATTCACGAGAGACGTCGAGGCGGAAGGCTGATCGGTCGTTCCTGCAACTGGTGCACTTGCAACGACGTTACTGGTTCGATGAATCGTGGTGTGATGATGACCGGAACACGTTTGGCATCGCTTCGATGACTTGCAGTTTTTCACTTGATGCGATCCCAAACAGTTGAAACACAGATTTTTGTCGATGAGGAAAGCTCGTCGTTGTTCGCTTGTCTTTGCGCGATAGTCAGGACAAGCGGAGATGTAATGAGCTGCGTTGCAGAGAGAACAGACCCAAGCAAATTTGCTCCTTTCTTGAGCGGAATTTTCGCGAGTGAGATCGACATTTGCTTGATGAACTTTTGCTCCTGACGTTAACAAACCTTTTGACTTTGGAATTTGCCTTGGGTTTCGCGATGACGATTGGACTTCGATCGTTTCCAAAGCGTCAATCCGAGCGAGCAAAAATTCCTGAAGGTCATTAAACCGGGGTGGATCCGTTGATGCGCCAATTTTTAATTCCCAATTTTTTAAAGAGTCTGGATCAAGTTTTTGCGATGTAATATGCACAACCATATGATCCCACGACTCCGCGGGAGTCGCGAGAACCTTTAGAGCACCGAGAGCATCCTTTGTATCATTTAAGAGAGTCTTAAGAGCGGAGGACGTTTCCTTTGTCACTGCACTGACAGCGAAAAGAGAAGCGATGTAGGTATCGATAAGCTTCCGTTTGTTTTCGTCCCTGGAGACAAGACTATCCCAAGCTCTTGCAAAGTTGTCGTCCGTTATCGGGATATTTCTCAACAACATTGACGCTTCACCTGTAACACTCATCTTCAGATATTGAAGTCTCTCTACGCTCTGGAGCTCGGTGTTCGTTCTTACCATCGAGGTGAACAAGTCTCTAAATTCGGCCCACTCACGTGGTGATCCCGAGAATTTCGGAAGATTAATTCTTGGAAGCTGGCGCGACGTTAGCGTGTGTCGTTGAGGTTCGAAGGAGGGAGTGGATGCAACCGTTTTCGGCGTCCAACTCTCGATGAGCTCAAGCATATCCACTCGGCTGTCGAAATATGATTCCTGACATTGAGCGTATTTCTCATTTGTAAAATAGCTCAATTTTGCCCTTTCCTCGGAGTTTAGACTTTTAAGGAGAGCGTGGTTGGCCTGGAATTTTTCCCAGTTGGAGTTGAGAGCCTTTACTCGCATGTTACCATTCGCGGGTGTTCGTCTTTTAACCTCGACCTTTTCAAAGACCCAGCCGACCTTTAATCTCGACCTTTTCAAAGACCCAGCAAAGACCCAGCCGACGTCGGAAACTGGCGGCCGAACACCATTGGTTCTATGGTCGCACGCGTGTTCTCGGGGGTGTTAGATGCACGCTTGCGGAGGTTTGTGGAGCAGAACCCGCGGCAGAAGGGATTTTCTGCCGAAAACGGGTGCTGCTTCAACATCCTCATTTGGCATGAAGCGCTTCACTCAATTACATCTGGGCAGGGTGGGGTAGTTATCGTGGTGGATGTCTCTAAGGCATTTGACACGGTGCCGCATGCATGTTTGGGACCGGCTTTGGCTAGGAAAGGGGTACCCGAGCATGTTATCGGATTAATAAATTGCATGTACTCGGGGTGTCGCACGTCGGTGAAGGGGAACGATGGGTATGACGATGTCGCGCTGAGGCGTGGTGGTAAGGAGCGTGGTGTTAAGGAGCGTGAGCCTTTGTAGCCATTATTATTTAACTGAGCTATAGATTAGCTCATGGACGACATCGACAGTAAAACCCAGGGGGTTGATTTGGGGGGTGCCAACGTGTCGGTCCTGGCCTTTGCGGATGATATAGTATTAATCGGTAAAACCGCAAAGGAAGCGCAATTGCAAGTAGATTTAGTCGTGAGCTTCCTCCGGCGGCTCGGTATGATATCACATCCTACGATGTACTCGCTAAACTTTCCCCATATACAAAAAATTATTGAAACAGAGAGTTCAAGATTGCAAGACAGGCCGACACACTGCGACCATGCACGAAGAATGTATCACATAACCCAGCCAAAGACCTTGGTCGTCAGAATTTGAAACTACACGGTTCTAGGGCCGATTTCTCCGAATAGTCGTAAAACAAAAAATCACGACTGCGAGCTAGATGGCTTGAAGATAGATCCTAACGTTGTTTCGATTCTTACTCGTATGAGAACCAAAGACACATCAAGGGCTCCGGAAAACTCCACTCGAACCGGCCATAAAATCGAGAGCGCAACGAAATTCGAATGCACGTGCAAAGCCCGCGACGCGGCTAGTCGCTACGTTATCGCGTGGTGACTTGGCGCCGAGGCCCCAGACTTCAGATAAACAAATTCAACCCCGCGAGCTTTCCCATGCAAAACTGGCAGAGGAAAGACTTCTATGTCCCTCGCTCTGATTGGCTAATGACCGATTAATATTACTCTCCAACACGTCCTCGATTGGGTAAAGATACATTTAAAAACCAAAGTCCCCCTTTCTCCATACTCTACCAAAAACGGAATCTGGAGCAAGAAGGTCCAGGGGATGGTGGTAGAAGTTAGTCTTCCGGCAACCACGATCACACAAAGTTCTTTTTATCGAGTCTCAATCCGAGTCTCCGGTCAGAATCCAGCGAGCTCATATCTAGAGTTCCTTAATCGATATCCATCGCGTTGAATATTCATTTCCTTTCTTGTAGAGCGTACGTTGTCTTGCAACTCGAGTTTATACAAATCTTGTACTTCGAAAGTTCTCTAACAGTTACGCGATAATCTTAAGAATTTTAACATTTGTATTACGCGCAATATTTCATTGTATTTACCATTCTCGAATCGCGAAATCCACGAACACTAGAATCTGTGTCACCGAACATTTGCTGTATCCGTCACACACACACACACACACTCACCCCATCTGCGAGCGTTCGGGCCACCGACGAAGGGCCCTTAGTTTTACGACCGTACCCGACACCCAAGCGACTGGGTCAACGCTGAGACGCATCAGTGTAAGCGAACACATTTCACCCTTTTGTCTTCAATTTGTATCTTTAAAATAATAGGATCAACCCATACGGCTGATTCTAATAAATTACGAGTCAATCGAACACAAGTGTCACAACCATTATTTTCAACGATTGGATCATCCACGAAATTCCTTTAAATTACCCTTTCCATCAGCACGTCCCCTTTTTAACCCTCATCCCGTGCTATTGCGCTAGGCGTAGGCAAGAAAGAGGGATACCACACATATATATATGCCCACGTCCCCTCAGGACATGACAATGAGCCTGTCGGCGGGTAAGTGCTCGACGTTTGAAATATGCCCAAAGGCCGGGACCTGGTACGTGCGGGACCCGGGAGTGAGTGTTGAGAGTCGGGGGGTCGCCGCGCTGGGCGCGGATGACGCCCTCGCCTATTTGGGGGTTAAACTCAGTCCTTGGAGTGGTTTATTAAAGGGATCCGAGGTCCCGGCAATCCTGGGGGTGGTGGCGAACGTGGGGCGACTTAGACTTAAGCCGGTTGAGAAAGTTGAACTCCTTCGGACGTACGTACTTCCCTGGTTTCTCTACTCGCTATCGGCGAACAAGCCGGCGAAGGGTACGCTCCGACTGGTAGATCAACGTATCAGACAGGTTGTTAAGGATATGTTGCACCTAGTGTCGTCCACCGCTACGGGTAGTTTTATACATCACCAAGTCAGAGGCGGTTGGTTTTCATTAGATTTGAAAGGGTTTTTTAATTAGCGACAATAAGATTGCATGTAAATATATCGCAGACCCGGGACCCTGCTATGGCGGGTATTAGGAATAGGGGGGAATGTCGAGAGTTGGCGCCGAGGTGTGCGCGGGCCCTGGGATCCCGACGGCTCCCGGAAAATATAGTCGAATTTAATGCCCTTAATGCAAAAACGGGACGCAATATAGCGGCCGAATGGGAGCGGTTGGGGTCTCAGGGTCAGGGCTTCCGGCATTTCCAGCATGATAAGATAGGGAATAAGTAGCTGGGTGATCCTAAGCTCCTCGGCGGCTCGCGGTACATTGATGCGCTCCGGATGAGGATGAACACCTTCGGCACTAGGGTCGTGCTGCGGCGTACCAACGCCAGGCAGGACATACGGTGCCGGAGGTGTTTCTCCCAACCGGAGACGCATGGTCATGTAATTGGGGGGTGTATTGCGACCAAGCCGGCGCGTATTAGAAGACATGATGAAATTAAACATTTTGTTGCGCAAAAAGTAGCCGTGCGGCGTACCGTTATGGTAGAGCAGCCGGTGAATATTGGAGGGGTACTAACAAAGCCTGACTTGGTCATTAAATCCAATAATGAGTTAATCGTGGCGGACGTTACAGTCCGCTACGAAAACAAATCATATTTATCAGACGCCGCGAAAGAAAAAATAAATAAGTACCGTGAGACCGCGGAGGAGCTCAGGTTTAGGTTTAATAAGGCGACCTGCTCTGTCATGTCCATTGTTGTTGGTTTCCGCGGTGCGATGTCGCGAGGCACGCAACGCGGCTTATCAAAGTTAGGTTTAAATACAAGTGATCTGTTGACCGTATCGCTTATTGCGTTGCGGTCGTCGACAGAAATCGCTAATTCGTTTTTGGATGAATAGTGGGTGTGACAGGGTTGATACTCGAACGTGATGCGCCTTGCGGCGTAACGCGGTCGAATAAGAGTAATTATAAGAATAGCCCTCCTTGTCGGCGGCAAACCCTAGGGTTCGTCAAAGTCAAGTAGGTGCGCGTCGTAAGGCGGCCTTGCTCCTGCGAGGCCTTGCGACGGCGACAGAGCCGGGCAAGTGTGCCCGAGCGCAAACCTCCTCGTGGTTTTCCCTGGAAATACCCCCCTTAAGGGGGTGGCCAATATTCGCAAATCACCCTCGGTCGAGTGAACTCTGTTTTACTGATTCTTCCAGGCCCGTTACCGCAAGTCCTTGGCTGTGGTTCCAGCGGTACCTTACCGCTTTGTTCCCCTTTTTTGATTTGACGTAACTTCTCTAGTTGAAAAGATTAAAATTAAATAATATATAATTAGTAAACCCAAGGGAGGGTTAAGCCCCGGAAATCTAGTTTATACCAGCCGCGTGGGCGCGGCGCCGGCTCCGCCGGCACCGCACGCACGTGGCATGTCTGCTACAGGCTATAGCCAAATGCCTCGTCATCTAATTAGTGACGCGCATGAATGGATTAACGAGATTCCCTCTGTCTCTCTCTGCTTCCCCCAGGGGCCGCTCCGTCACGATGTGACGGGGCGGTACGGGTGTTGGCGTACCCGGGGTGCCTGAGCCAAACATACCGTAGGCCTGGCTGGCGCCGCAGCGACCCGCCTGCGTCTGGCGAGCGGTGCTGCATGCTTGCATGCGGCACTGCGAGTCCGGCGCGGGTGGTACGTGGCGCCTCCAGGAGCGGGGGCCTTGGTTTAACCGCCCGGGCCGCGAGGATGACAACCTCTATAAAAAAATCCCTAACCCCAAGCCCTGGTGGGCGGTGAAGGGGTCCTGGCGGGGGGGTAGGCCCAGTCTATAGTCCACCAACTCCGAGGCACCTGGGGAACCGCGGCAGTATAAATCCCCTTACCCGTACACGGCGGCTCTGTGCGGGTGGACATCACTTCCGACCTACTCGTGGGAATCAAAATGGATGATAGTACACAACAACTAAACACACCGGAACGGGATAACGATGACGACTCAGCAAACATACCAGGAGAATCGGCTGCCTCGCTGCCCGGCCCCTCGGACTGGCGGACGCAGGAGCCGGAGCCAGTGGCAGTTCTGGACAGGCTGCTGGCCGGGGACGATAGTGGTTCGGATCGAAGTACAACGTCTACGCGGGGAAGGATGAAAGAGAAGAAGAAACGAGGGCGCCCCCTGACCAAGAATAGGAAACGTGAGTCCTCGGAGTCCTCGGCTGGATGGGTAGAGGCCACGGACGGGGTCGCATTCAAGCGGCCCAGGCAGGTTGACCCAGCGAGTGAGACGCCCGCTACTTCAGCGGTGGAGATGGAAATAGACCGTAACGATGTACCGGTGGAAGGCACGGAGGAGTCCTCAATAGGGTACGAGCTGAGCTGGAGTACCTCCTCACGGATGAGGGTAACAGAGTCACCAAGACTGTGATGCGGGTGATCCTCCAGAAGTGGCGAAACATGGAGACTCACGTGCGCGAGCTCAAGGACGCTAACACCGAGGTGAAGCACGAAAACGAAAAGCTTAGGGACGAGAGTAAAATTACCAGGAGATTAGTCGATGAACAACGTACCTACCAGCCAGCTGCATCGTATGCGGAGATGGCAAGACGAGGCCCGAGAGGTCCCTTGGGAGGTGCTCGGAAATCGTTGGAACCTGCAAAAGAGAAAAGACGAGAGATTAGACCTAGGGAATCGAGGGCAATCATTATCCGCCCGGAAAACGAAAATGATGAAAGAGGGAACGAGGAACTGAAAAGGGATCTGCTGAGGGGTTTGGGCGAGGTTAAGTCTGGGTTGAGGGTCTCCTCCATCCGGCAAACAAGGAAAAAGGGGGTGGTCATCACTCTTGCGTCCGAGCGCGACGCCGAGTTGGTAAAGACAGCCAAACTGGACGCATACAGGCTAAAGGCGGTGGAGCCCGCAATGATCAGCCCCACGGTAATTGTGTATGATGTGGACAGCGAGCTCAAGGCAGAAGAGCTAAGAACGGATTTTGTTGAAAAGAATTTCGGACTGGAATCAGAGGACGAGCGGAAGGCCCTGCAGGAGAGTATCGTATTTAGGCACTCTTTGAAAAATCTGAACAACAGCATAAACTGGATTGTGGAGGTACCAGGGGCACAAATGGAGGGGCTGATCTCACGGGGACGGGTGTACATGGCATGGGGGGCCTATAGGCTTCCAGGGCTTCGGGCATATAGCCAGAAACTGCACAGCACCAAACGAGTTATGTGAGCATTGTGGGTCAAAGGACCATGCCAAGGACACGTGCGAGCAGGCGAGGACGCCGCGATGTGTGAACTGTGAACGAAACAAAAGAAGGGACACCGGCCATTCGGTGCGCAGCAGGCTTTGTCCGGAATACTTGAGGCAGGTGGACATCTACCGTAGCAGGTTGAAATGGCCTTGAGAGTCGTGCAGATTAATACGCAGAGATCTGCTGCGGCTGCGGCAGAAATTCGGGGCCTCCTGCTGAGCGACCGGTACGATGTTGCTTGTGTCCAGGAGCCATATACGTACCGGGGCAGCGTGATGGGTTTTGGAGGACGCCCGCTGATGGTGATGCAGCCGGGGACGTGTGCGCCGTGGGTTGCAATTGTGGCCAATGCTAACAGGGTCAGCTCCCTCCAGCTGGGGGGGGGGGGGGGGGGGGGGGTGGGGTGAGGAACAGCACATTGTGTGCGCTGAGGTACGGACCGCGACCTACTCGGTTACACTGTTTAGCGTGTACTGCCAATTCTCGGTGCCCATCGATGATATACTTTTTAGGCTGGAATGGCGGCTGAGGGAAATACGGGGGGGCAGGACCTTGGTATGCATGGATGCAAATGCCAAGTCCCCGCTCTGGCATTCGGGCCGTATGGATAATCGGAGCGCGCAGCTTGAGGAGTTTATGGTCTCGGTGGACCTGGTCCCTTTAAATCGGCGTTCCGAGCTCTGCACCTTTGCTTCGGCCAGGGGGCAGACCAATATTGACGTGACCCTTGCATCTCCTGCGCTCGAGCGGGAGGTTGTTGATTGGGCGGTTACAGATACGTGCGCATCAAGCGACCACAATACCATAGAGATAGTCTTGAATGCGCCTGTGGTTGGTGTGAGGGAGGTCATAAAGGGCAGGAGGTATTATAACACCCGAAAGGCAAACTGGGCCCGCTTCGAAGCGGACATCGAGGGTAGGTTCACCCATGGTGCCGTGGAGGCGATGGCCACGCGGGGAGCCGATGTTGCGGCCCGCATATTCCGCGCCGTGGTGACTGGGGCATGTCATGGAGCGATACCTGGTAGGCGATCGGGGTCCGGATCGGTCCTCTGGTGGAATGCCGAACTGGATAGTTTGAGAGCAGAGCTAAGGACAGCCAAGAAGCAGCTCGCTCGGGCTAGGAGAATGGGCCTGCCGGGCGTGGAACCGCTGGTCGCCCACTATAGGCGTGTGAGAAACGAGTACACTGCGAACATAAGGAGAGAAAAGGACGCCTTGTGGAGAAATTTCGTAACTACGGACGGAAACCGAGACCCATGGGGATTAATACACAAGATCGCCACGAATAAAATCAAGACCGGGGAGTCCTTTAGCGCGCTGAGGACCGAGGACGGTGCGTATACCTCGTCCTGGGAGGCCTCGGCACGGGTGCTCCTCGCGAAATTCCTGCCAGGGAACACTACTGGAGACGAGGACGCGTCCCAAAAGAGGGTCCGCGCTGAAAACGGTATTTACCGCTGTCTGAACGTTGAGGCTGACATCACGGAGGCGGAGGTGGAAAAAGCACTGAGGGAAACTAAGCTGGGAAGAGCCCCTGGCCTCGATGGGATAGACGTCCAGATCATTCGCGCTGTGTGGAAAAAAGCGAGCGTAGCCATGTTGACACTCTTAAATGTATGCCTGAGGGAAGGTACGTTCCCCAGGATCTGGAAGGTAGCGGACCTGAGGGTAATCCTCAAAAGGGCGGACCTTAGCAAGGAGCTAACGTCGTCGTATCAGCCGATCGCGCTGTTGCCGGTCATTAGCAAGATCCTGGAAAAAATAATTACGCGCCGAATTCAAGGTACGTATGACGAGAGCGGTTTGGCCTGTGGAAGGCAGTACGGGTTCAAAAAGGGGCTATCGACACAGGACGCGCTGCTCGCCTTCCTGGATGATCTGCGCACCTGCCGGAGGAAATATGCGGTGGCGATATTCGCAGATATCGAGGGGGCATTCGACAATCTCTGGTGGCCGTCCATAATCAGGAGGTTGGGTCTGGCTGGGTGTAGTACTGCGATGATCAGGTTCATGGAGTCCTATTTCAGGGGACGCAGGGCCCAAATTGAGGACACATACCGAACCGAGTCGCGAGATGTCAAGCGGGGATGCCCACAGGGATCCATCATCCGGCCGCTTGCCTGGAATTGGGTGCTGGACGACTTGCTCACGTGGGTGGAGGGAGCGTGGGGCGCGGCGGATGTCACGGTGGTCGCATATGCGGACGACGTACTCTTTCTCATAAAGGGCAGTTCGAGGCGACACATAGAGACATTAGGAAACGAGGCTATGGACCCGGTCACACGATGGTGCACGGATAATAAGCTTAAGCTGTCCAACACAAAGAGTAAATGTATGACTGTAAAAGGGTGCTTCAGAGACCGGCCGCCTCAAATAAAACTGGACCAGCGGAACCTGGTGTTCGTGGGAAATTTTAAGTATCTGGGGATAATACTAGACACCAAAATGAACTTTGTGAAGCATGTGAGGGACATTCAGTCGAGGGTGGTACGGTATGCGATGATGGTGAGGAGGCTGGCGCGCGCTGAGTGGGGTGTTAAAAGAAGGACACTAGATACCTGGTTTGGCGCGGTCTTCGTGCCAATTTGCGCATATGGGGCGCTGGCCTGGTACGAACGTGCTGGCCAAACGAAGATGGCCAGGCACCTGATGGCCACACAGAGGGCCTATTTGTTGGTAATGTCCGGGGCCTGCCGCACGCCTTCCACCGCGGCTCTGCAGGTGCTCTGCGGAGTCCTGCCTCTGGACCTGGAAATAACAAGGCAAACGCTGAGGAGAAAAATCAGGAGAAATATCCCTACGGAATGGAGGGAGTATGCGTACGTCCCGGCGGGTAATGCGGATCTCCTGGACCACGCGGCGGAGGCAAAGAGAATTGACACGGAGGTTATCCGGGCGTGGAGGGAGCGCTGGGATAGGGACGCCCACGGAAGAACCACCCATCGGTTCATCGAAGTGGCAGACTTCGCAAATGGAAAGAAGAGACCCTGGTTCGGGCCCTCGCAGAGGGGTGTGTTCCTCCTTACGGGAAACGGACCGATTAACTCAACGCTTTGGAGACGGAACCTGGTGGAGGACGGGGACTGCCCCTTCTGTCCGGAAACTGAGGAGACGATAGAGCACATCATCTTCGACTGCCCTGTTTACGCGGAGGATAGAGCACACCTTCCGGGGGCTGGGAGGCGGGACCTCCAGCGCTTCGTGGAAACCAAGGAGACGTACGATTGCTTTATGAGCTTTGCGGAGGCTGCATTCGGCCTGAGAGCCGAGGAGGTGGCGCGCCGGGGAGTGGAAGAGAACTCTGATTCGGAGGACCAGTGACTCTTACCTGTAATACATCTGCATGCCCGGTATTAGTTGGTCGGTACTATTTATCGGTCACATTCGTCTTATCCGTCAAGAACCTACAATCGTGGTGGGTGCCTGTTAATTTATTTAAATGGTACTAGCTCATTGTTAATATTTAACTGTTACTATTTATTTATTTATATATTTATCTACTCGTTACTATTCGTCGGTATACGTTTACGTGCTATCCGTACCTCGCGCGATGCTCGCTGGTGGCGGTGGATGCATGCGTATTGTACCGGCCAGCTGTCTAGTCAATGACCGCGAGTATGGGCGCCGACGTTGGTGTGCGCTCATGACACACCCGCACGCGTGCTGCGCAACCAATATCACTTGCCTGATACCTCTTCCGGGGCGTCAGCATATCCGATAGGTGCGCCCTGGGGCGCTGTCCGGCGGCGTGGTGGTGCGTTTGGATGAGCGAGGGGGGGGGGTTACACCCCCATGCAAGCACGTCCGCTGTTACCCATTACCGCTGATGGCGCTTTCAGTTATGTAGCCTCATGGTCGGGTAACCGCCTAGCCCAGGAGTGTTGACACGCCCAGCCCATGCCCTGAAACCTATGGGGAAAAAAAAGGAAAACAAAGCGCACCAAAAATCGACACTGGACGATTTGGATTAGACAATCTACCTACACTAGATGGGGCCTGCCCGCCGGGCGGCCCCTTGTGGGCAGTTGAAAGGACTTGATCCCCTGCACGCAGGGTTGGGAAGTAAAAAGGAGTCCGCCTCCACGTGGCGGGGACGGGAACGTGGGGAAAACTTCCCGCGGCTAAGCGACTCCTAGATTCCGTTTTAGAAGATATGTAACTTAAGACAAAAAACAGAACCAAAGTGGCAATGAGCTCAAGCTAAAAGCCACACATACACGGAAAAATAATAATAAATAATTATGTCCCTCTCTGCTGTTGGGTGTAGATAGAGGCGACCCCTTAAGATTTACTTAAGAGGAAGCCCTCGTCCCAAAAGGCAGAACCAGCTTCTGCGGGAGAGACGTGGAACTGGCAATTTCTTTTCGATGATGAGAGGTGGTTGCGTGGGATCCTCATGCGCAATGTTATGCAATGCGTGTGGGGGTATCGCGTGGACGCCGGGCAACACTCGTGAAACGTTGGGCGTCTACGGACTGTCTACTGGGGTGCCAAGCGAACACATAGCCTCTGGCGCTCAAGTTGGTGATATACGTTCTCGCGGTCCCAATGGATGCTTTTCGTAGAAAGGTAACAAAGTTAGCACCGGCGGGCTTCTAACCAAGCCTATTCGGGGACTCTTGACTGCCTGAAGTGGCCATGTGTGCCTCGGGATTCTGCGCCGCTCCCATGAGCGGCGACGTGAATCTTGGGGGCTCTGGGCTACTCCAGTGCGCTAGGAGCCTCCGGGGACTCTGGGCTATCCTTGCGGCCATGTGAGCCTTGGGATTCTGCACCACCTCACGTGGTGATGCGAATCTTCGGGGCTCTGGGCTGCGCGGGGTTGTCATGTGAGTCTTTAGAGGGGACTCTAGATTTTCTTCCTGTTCGGCCGTGTGGGCCTCGGGGATTTTTGCACCGTCTCGTACGGTGACGTGAAAATCCTTTCGGGGCCTTGGGTCGAATCAGATGATCACGTGAGTCTCGGGGGACTCTGGATCAAGCGGGTGCGACCATGCGAGCCTGTACGCTGGCGCGGCACTGCCCCTCTTGGGGCGGGCCGATAGAATATCGAGGCTCTGGATTGCGCCCGCGGGGTCATGTGAGGCTTCGAATACTCTGGACCGCCAGGCGGTCATGTGAGTCTTCCGAATGGAGAGTTGGCGTGGGAGGACTCGAACGCTGCGGCGTCGGTGCTTGCTGGTGCATGAACGATCAAACGTATTTTTACTATGAAAATGTCAAACGGAGACTGCCACCCTGTACAAGCGATGGGCAGAGCCCAGATGATGAAATTCAATCTCAGAAGCGGATCTAAAGGTCCGTTGGTTGAAAACTGAGAAATAGGGTTGCAGCCTATGACGAAGCCAGGCAAAATCGATTTGTGCTGTCCTGCTGCCCTTATGTGGTGGCATGAATGCCCCACCCAGGCCTTTGGACACAGGCCACCTTGCCTCATCCAAATCCCTCTCCATGTCGAGGCGGTCGTACATACCGTACTTCCCACCTGATCAACCTCCCGACAAGGGAAGTGATAGCCCGTTCTGCGCGGACAGTCTTCGTTGCTGGCTGCAACGAGCGGGTACCATGCTTCGGAGAGAACCTTCACCGCTCCGCGCCTATGGGGACTAGACTCGCCCGGCGATGTGGTGTGCTCGGGTTCCCGCCTCCCTGGTCCTTCAGCCCTGGGCCATGTTCAGGCGGGACATAAGGGCGAGCCTTCCCGAGGTTCCCCGCGGATACATTGGAATCTTGTCGCTCCCGCCTGGTGTTACCTGCCGTAATGGGTCCCCTTGAGGGACGACGGATTGCAATGTAACGAAATCGCTTGGACTGCTAAGCACGAGCCAGCAGTGGCCAAAAGATTTTTCTCATCGCCCGGTGTCTTGGTAGGGGCGATCGGTCTACAAAGATAGATAGAAGCCGGTAGCGTATGCCCATAAGGGCGGGAAAGTACAGGCTCGGCCATTGTGCATGGTTCCGCCATCACAATAAATGTCCCTGTATACTTTCTAGTGAAACCACTGCCAAGGGAACGGGCTTGGAAAAATTAGCGGGGAAAGAAGACCCTGTTGAGCTTGACTCTAGTCTGGCACTGTAAGGAGACATGAGAGGTGTAGCATAAGTGGGAGATGGCAACATCGCCGGTGAAATACCACTACTTTCATCGTTTCTTTACTTACTCGGTTAGGCGGAGCGCGTGCGCCTCGGACTTTGTCCCTGGCTGTCACGGTGTTCCGGAGCCAAGCATGGAGAGTGGCGTGAGGCTTCGGCCGATCACTGATCATACTCCCGCGTGATCCGATTCGAGGACACTGTCAGGCGGGGAGTTTGACTGGGGCGGTACATCTGTCAAAGAATAACGCAGGCGTCCTAAGGCCAGCTCAGCGAGGCCAGAAACTTCGAGTAGAGCAAAAGCGCAAAAGCTGGCTTGTTCTCAATGTTCAGTACGCATAGAGACTGCGAAAGCACGGCCTATCAATCCTTTTGGCTTGAAGAGTTTTCAGCAAGAGGTGTCAGAAAAGTTACCACCGGGATAACTGGCTTGTGGCAGCCAAGCGTTCATATTGACGTTGCTTCTTGATCCTTCGATGTCGGCTCTTCCTATCATTGCGAAGCAAAATTCGCCAAGCGTCGGATTGTTCACCCGCCAACAGAGAACGTGAGCTGGGTTTAGACCGTCGTGAGACAGGATAGTTTTACCCTACTGATGACTCGTCGTTGCGATAGTAATCCTGCTCAGTAAGAGAGGAACCGCAGGTTCGGACATTTGGTTCACGCACTCGGTCGAGCGGCCGGTGGTGCGAACCTACCATCCGTGGGATTATGCCTGATCACCTCTAAGGCCGTATCCTTTCTAGTCGACGGAGGCAACGATATCACTAGGAGTCTCGTGAATCGAAAGGCTCAAAACAATGTGATTCTACTAGGTGGCACGTTTACGAACGTGTCATCGCACGAGCCCCGTTTGCCTTACGGAGTGTCACGCCAACTACGGGATCTTACTGTACGTCGGCTTAGCTTCTAAAGGTCGATCATGGGTTTTTTAAGTTCGATGTCGAGACTCGGAGTCGTCTGTAGACGACTTAGGTACCTGGCGCGGTGTTGTACTCGGTAGAGCAGTTACCACGCTGCGATCTGTTGAGACTCAGCCCTTAGCTTGGAGATTCGTCTTGTCGGTTAGACGTGACCCCAGTGTCGCGCGCCTTCGGGCATAACGCGTCGAAAAAATCGACTGTGTCAAGCAATGCGCGTCGATTAAAAAAATCAACCAAGTCAAGCAATGCCCGTTGAATAATAATCGACCAAGTCAAGGAATGCGCGTTGATTCGGGAAATCGACCGTCAGGCAATGCGCGTAGATGCGAAACCTCGCCAGCGTCAAGAAATGCGGGTTTATTCGAAAAATCGACCAAGTCAAGAAATGGTCGTCGAAAAATAATATACGGAGTTTAGAAATGCGCGACTGTTCGAAAAATTTGCTTCGTCACGATTGAACGGTTGGATTGGTCTACACTCGGGAGACTCGACGATTATCATCGGTCTCCCTTGGGAAAAGAGTGATCGGCCTGTGCCTCGGCGAAAAGATTCCGCGTGTCCCGATCCTAGGGTCGATCGGTCTACACTGAACGAAAAAATCGCCTCGAAAGCTTTGCCAAGCGAATGAGCGTAACATTTTTTTTCCAATGTTCGTGTGTCGAATGTTTCGAATTTCGAATTATCGAATGTCCCTCTGAAGAAAAAAAAATCCAGCATCGCGGGGGAGGGCGATGAGCGACGTGGGCGTGCGAGCGAGGGGTCTGATGGGAGAGCGGATGGCGGGCGGGTGAGCGGTTCGGGTGCTCCGAGCTTTGCGGGTGTTGCGGGCGGCACGCATGTTGCGAGCGATGCGAGCGATGCGGGCGAGGCTGGCGGGGCGAGCGAGCGTGCGAGCGGGGTGGCGGCGGGCGATGTCGGGCGTGCGAGCGTGCGAGCGGGCGATTGTGAGGTGGTGGTCAAGAAGCTGGTGGGGGCCGGCGGAGCCCAGGCGAGCGGCGGTGGCGGTGTCCAGGCGGAGAAGCGGGGACGACCGAGGTCGAAATCTCGGGGGGCATGGCGTGGGTCGTCGGTTGGTCGGACCGAACGACAGGTCGAAGGCGACTGGATCCCTGGGGCATCGGAGCCCAGGGAGGAGCTGCCGATGGAGGTGGAAGCGTGTGGGGAGCGGCGTAGGCGGGATTCGGGGGCGAGGGCTTTGAGTGGGGTGAGTGCGGCGTGTGCGGTGGGTGTGAAGAGGCGGAGGACGGGTGAGGGTCTGCAGGAATGCCTAGGCGAGATCGCGGCGATGCGGGACATTGGTGGTAAATTACGGGGGATACTCTTGAGGGAGAGCAACAAGGTCAGCAAGAGCGTGGCGGAGATAATCCTCAATTGTGCGGCTGAGTATGAGCAGCATGCGATGGTGCTGGTGGCCAGAAACGAGAGGTTGATGGGCCGGCTGGATGAGTGGGAGAAGACGGAGAGTAACAGTGAGGCGTCAGGTGCTGCCGTGGCACAGCGGTCGGGAATGGTGGGACATAGGTCCTATGCGAGTGTGGGTGGGACGGGACAGGCGGTCGGTGGATCGGGCGTGAGGGGAGGTCAGGTGGAGTGTGTGGTGGCTGAGGCGGCGAAGCCGTCGATGGCATATGCTTGTGCGGCCGTGGTGAGACCGATGGATGAGAGCTCGAAGATGACCGGTGAGCAGGTCAAGGAGTGCATCCTCAAGATAGTAAGCAAGGAAGTGAATGTAAGAGTGCGAACGGTGAGAAAGACGAGGAGTGGAGCCGTGGCTGTCGAGACCGTCAGTAAAAGTGCGGTGCAGGTGCTTCGGGAGTGTCCGAAGTTCGCCGAGGCGGGACTGAGGGTCGATCTTCCGCGGAGGATCGGCCCAAAGCTGATCGGCTGCGACGTGGCGAACGAGGTCACGAACGAGCACCTGCTGGGGGCGATGTTTGAGAGGAATTCGATAGGGAATGTGAGTGAAAGCGATTTCAGGGAGAGTGTGCGGGTGGTGAACAGATTTTCCAGGAAGGGTGCAGCCTGTGGGAACATGGTGGTGAAGGTGGATGCGAGGGTTAAGGGTGTATTGTGTGCGGACGGAAGATTGTTTGTGGACTGGCAGGCGTTGAAAGTGAAGGAATTCGTGAGTGTGACGCGGTGCCATGGCTGCCACGCCTACGGGCATATGATGCGTGCGTGTACCGTAAAGGAGAAGGTATGTCTGAAGTGTGGCGAGACTGGCCACTTGGTCAAAGAGTGCAAGGGAGTGGAGTGCAGGAACTGCAGTTTGCGTGGGAATGGCTGCAGCCAGTCGGTTCTGTCCGACGGGTGTCCAGAATACGTGAGAGCGGCGGAGAGAGAGCGGGCGCGTATCTGGAATGGATGAACGAAGCGTGAATGTGATCCAGGTCGATTGTCAGCGCGTTCACGCGGTGACAAGCGATCTGGGTGTATGCATGTGTGCGAATGGTGTCAGTGTGGCTCTGCTGCAGGAGCCGTATGTAAGGGATGGGAGAGTGATGGGGTTGCCTCTGGCCATGAATGTGTACGCGAATGAGGGAGAACACGTGAAGGCAGCAATTGTAGTGAACGACAGGACGATTGAGTCGGTGTGTGTACGGGAATGTACGGATGAGTATGGTGTCTGCGTGTGGCTGGAAGGCGACTTCGGCGAAATGTTTGTAGTGTCCGTGTATTGCCGGTGGGGCGCCGATCTCAAGCCCTACCCAGCTTAAATGGACCGTATGCGTGTGGCGTCGAGGGGCAGGAGGCTCCTCGCAGGCCTGGATGCAAATGCGGAGTCGCCCTTATGGTTCAGCGAGGGTGACATCGGGGGAACCGTGACGCCTGCATGAGGCGAGTATGTGGATGAGTGGATACTGACGAATGAGATGAATGTGCTGAATGAGCCGACCGAATGGTTGACGTACGATGGTCCGACTGGGAAGAGTGACATAGATATTAGTTTGGTGAATGGGTCGAGTGAGGGGTGTAGGTACGAATGGAGTGTGAAGAATGACTGGGGGATCAGGGATCGCAACGTGATCCTGATCCGTGTGGTGTATGTGTGTGCAAGGGAGGTCAATGAGGCGGCCGGGCAAGGATGGACGTTGGTTGGTGTGGATTGGGCAGGGTATGCTGAGGACTTGAATGAGAGTGCAAGAAGAGAGGGTGCACATCTGATGGACGAGATGAATGTGGATAGAGTGCTTGAGCGACTTACGGCGTGGGTCATGAGGGCGAATGAGCAGCGATTGAAGAAGCGAGTGAGTGTGAAGATGAGAAGAATGATATGGTTTAATGACGAGTTGGAGCGCATGAAGAAGGCCGTTGGTAGAGCCAGACGGACCTACCAGCGGGCCAGGAGAAGCGACAGGGAGTATGAAAGGAAGAGGGATGATCATAGACGAATGCTTGCGGAGTATACGAGAGAAATACGTAGAGCGAAAGAGGACAATTGGAGACAATTCGTCAGAGTGACAGGGAATCAGGACCCATGGAGTGATGTGTACAAGATATGTATGGGAAAGCGTGTGCGGGAGAGTCTGAGTAGTGTGAGAGTGCCGGGTGGTAATACGACCACCTGGCGGGAGAGTGTGGATGCGTTGTTGAATAGGTATTTCCCGGCCACGGGAATGGATGGCCCTGGGCCCGAAGCGCCGTTGGCGCCGAGGGACCGGGAGGGTGTGAACTTGGGTACGAACGGGGGTGAGTTTGGCGTAGAGGAGATTGAAAGGGCGGTGGAGAAAATGAAGCTGCGCAAGGCACCTGGTCTGGATGGGGTATGCACGGAAATGTTAAGAGTGATTCATCGAGCGATTCCCGAATGGCTGAAGTGATTGTATGACTTGTGTTTGTCGACAGGCCGTTTCCCCGAAAAATTGAAGAAGGCGCGATTGGTACTGTTGTTGAAGTCGCCTGAGAGAGTGAGGTCGGTTCCGGCCTCGTATAGGCCGTTCTGCCTCCTCTCTGTGTTTGCGAACGTGCTGGAACGAATGATGGTTGAGAGGATGGAGAGAAGAGGCATTGGCAGAATGAATGATGCGCAGTGTGGATTCGTGAAAGGAATGTCTGTTGAGTATGCCTGGGAAAAAGTGAAAACGTATGTGAATAGGTATGAAAGTAAGTATGTGTTGGGTGAGTGTGTGGACTTTAGGGGTGCGTTTGACAATCTGGAGTGGACGCGTGTGATTCAGACGTTGCGTGAATAGGGATATGACGACGGGCGACTGTGGCGTGATTACTTCTGCGAGAGAACGGTGTGTGTGACTGGAGCGAATGAAGTCCTGTGGAAGGACGTCCGGCGCAGCTGCCAGCAGGGGTCAGTCTGATGTCCATATATATGGAACCTGATGATGGACTCCCTGCTGTGGCGGCTGCGGGGGCAGGAGTGTATGTGTGTGGCTTATGCGGATGATCTGGTGTTGTGTGTGAACGGATGGAGCCGAGATGTGCTGGAGCGAAAGGCGGGTGAATGGATGCGGATGGTGTGCGAATGGCGAGAGAGCGCGGGAGTGCATGTGAACGGGGGAAAGACGGTCATAATACTGATGAAAGGAAGCATGAGTGTGAACCGAAGGCCAAGTGTGCGTGTGAATGGTGAGCGTTTGAAGTATGCCGAGCGAGTGAAGTACCTGGGAGTATGGATGAGTGAGCGAATGCGTTTCAGGCTGCACCTGGAGTGTATGAGGGAGAAAATGATGGGATTGGTGGGAAAATTGCGGCGTGTGCTTAGGAGTGCATAGGGACTGCGGAAGAAGGCGGTGACAGTGTCGCAGAAGAGTTTGTTTGCGGCGTGTGTGTTGTTCGGTGTGAGTGTATGGGGTGGGGTGATGAGGTATGGGAATGGAAGGGAAATGGAGAATAGATGTCAGAGAGTAGGTATGTGTGCGAGTCTGTGTGTCTGTAGAACGGTCTCGACGGTGGCCATGCAGGTCCTCATGGGGGACCTGCCTTGGGACCTCGAGTGTGTGCGTAGGGACGTGTGCTTCATGTATAAGAATCATTTGCGTGTTAATGAGAATGATCTGTTGGCTGACGATGAAGTGCAAGGGTTGAGTGTGAATGAGTAAAAGAAGTTGGTGCATAATGGAGCGATTGATGTATGGCAGGATAGATGGAACGTGAGTGAGAAGGAACGGGCGACGTATGAATGGGTAAGGGACGTGAGGTTTGCGTGTAGGAAGGGATCGTTTTATTTCGGAATGAGTGCGAGTTACCTGCTCACCGGGCATGGAAGTATGAATGGATTTTTGTACAAACGGTGACTGGCGGGCAGTGAGAATTGCATGTACGGTGAACAGTGCGAGGACTGGAAGCATCTGTTGTGTGAGTGCCCGATGTATGAGGATGAGAGAGATTTGGATCCATGGGGGGTGCGTGTGGATGGGAATGGGGGCGTGGATGTGAGTAGGGTGCTTGCGGACAGAGAGAAGTATAAACGTGTGTGTATGTTCGCGAAAATGGCATTTGCAAGAAGGAGGGAGTATGTGTGAGTGAACGGGGATGGGTGAGTGAGTGTGTGAATATCTGGGGCGTGGATCTGGTGTGCGGAAAGAACGGGTATGTGCCGCGAATGGGGGTGTATAGGAGCGCATGCGGCAGGAGGGCTCCCATGGGCTGATTCCTTCGGGATGAGGACTGTGGGGGCCTCGGAGAGTGGCGACACCGCCGTTCCAGCTGGCCTACCACGGCTGACGGGGCGGGCCCATCGAAGTGCAGCAGTACGACTATGTGCTGCGAAGATCCCCCCAGTGATCTAGACTGGTACCATGGGGGCTGGGGGGCTACCGGCGCGTAGTCGGTCCCAGCCATTGAAGTTGGACTCGTGGAGGCAGTGGTTAGGCCGTATGCTGGTCAGGGGCCTCCTAGGGGTTCCCGAAGGGTGAGCTGCGTACCACCAGCTCGGGTAGCAGCCTGCTTAGTTGTTAGAGTGTTGGAAAGTCACTGGACTCGACCGGTAGAGCGCCTGAGGCCCGCATCCTTAGGAGCGAACTGGTAGGTACCTCTTTGTGGGGCCGCGTTGTTCGCGCGTTTTCTCGACCCCGTGCTCATGGGAGCCGTGTAGTTAGGGTCGACGCCGAGGAACTGCACGTAAAATCAAACGACATTTATCTGTCACTATCTACTGGTCCTGTAAGTGGCAGCGCTGTCATCTATCTGTCACAAGTGCCCAACGCGTACCTCCTCGTGGTCAGGCCCGGGGACCGCAATTGCGGCTAAACCGCACTGGGCTGTACCCAGGGTGCTGTGTCTCGCCAAGCGGGGCTCAGCGGGGGTTGGCGTCCCCGGGGCACTCTAGCCAACTAAACCGTAGGCCTGGCTGGTGTCGCAACGACCCGCTGGAGTCTGGCGAGCCGCCACCGCATGCTTGCATGTGGGCTCTGCGAGTCGGGCTCTTGTGGTATGTGGCAGCCCCAGGAGCGAGGGCCTTGGCTTAACCGCCCGGGCCACGTGGATGACAACCTCTATTATAAATCCCTAACGCTAAGCTTTGGTGGCGGCGATGGGTCCCTGGCTGGGGGGAGGCCCAGTCGCTAGTAGCGTTCGCACGAGTACCAACCTCGGATACCTGGCGCCCTCCGAGTGTACTCAGCCTTCCCGGTCCTAAGGGTGTATGGGCCGGGTGACATGTAGGATGTCTCGTAAAACAATTCTCGGGGCCTCGCGACCCTGAGGGTACGAACCAGATGAGTCACAAAATCAACATCAACAAAAAACCAGATGGGGAGGGCGGCGAGTGGATGAGGCGAGCGAGAGTTCGGCCTGACGGGGGAGCGGCTGGGGGGAGTGCGAGCGGTGCGGGTGCTCCGAGCTCTGCAAATGTTGCGAGCGGCACGAATGTTGTGGGCGAGCTTGGCGGGGCGAGCGGGCGTGCGAGCGAGGTGATGGCGGCGGCGTGCGATGTCGAGCGTGCGGGCGGACGAGCGGATGAGCGAAAGTGTGAGTGGTGGTGCAGAAGTTGGCAGTGGCCGGTGAAGCCCAGGCGAGCACGCGCGGCGCCGCCCAGGAGGCGAAGCGCGGACGACCAAGGTCGAAATCGCAGGGGTCGAGGCGTGGGTCGTCTGTGGTTCGGACCGGACGACTGGTAGGAGGGGAAGGGACCCGTGGGGCGCCGGAGCCCAGGGTGGAGCTCCCCATGGAGGTAGAGGTAGTAGCAGCGGGGGAGCGACGTAGGCGGGATTCGGTGGCGAGCGTGCCGAGCGGTGTGAGCGCTGCAAGTGCGGCTGGTGTCAAGAGGCGGAGGACGAGTGAGGGTTTGCCGGAGTGCTTGGGAGAGATTGCGACGATGCGGGACATCGGAGGCAGGATGCGAGGAATATTGCTCCGGAAGGCCAACAAGGTCAGCAAGGGCGTGGCGGAGTTGATATTGAACTGTACGGCCGAGTACAGTTCAATAGCCCAAGTACAGTTTCCCAAGGAAGATGGATCATTCTCGTCGGGTATCCCGAGTGTGGACCGATCGAACCTCCTATCGGGATGGATTCGGGGGGACGGGATCGTTTTTCGTCTAGGCACAGTCCGATCACCCTTTTCCAAAGGGCGATGGAACACTTTCGTCGAGTTTCCCGCGTCTGGACCGATCGACGGTCCTATCGGGATGCGTAGAATTTTTTCGTCGAGGCACAGGCCGATCACCTTTTGCCCAACGGAGATGGAGTGTTTTCGTGGAGTATCCCGAGTGTGGATCGATCGACTCTACGACCGGGACAGGCGGAAATTTTTCCCCCGAGACACAGGCCGATCACCTTTTTCCCGAGGGAGATGAAATACTTTCGTGGAGTTTTCCGAGAGTGGACCAATCGACTCTCCTATCGGGACGTGTAGAATTTTTTCGTCGAGGCGCAGGCCGATCACCTTTTAACCAACACAGATCGACAATTTTCGGGGTGTATCCCGAATGTGGATCGATCAACCCTACTTTCGGGTCACGCGGAATTTTCCGCCGAGTCACAGGCCGATCACCTTTTCCCAAAGGGAGACGGAACATTTTCGTCGGGTCACCCGAGTGTGGACCGACCGACCATCCCATCGGGACGCGTAGAATTTTTTCATCGCGGCACAGGCCGATCACCTTTTTCACAAGGCAGATGGAATATTTTCGTAGAGTATCCCGAGTGTGGATCGATCGACTCTACGATCGGGACAGGCGGAATTTTTGTGCCGAGGCACCGGCCGATAACCTTTTTCCCAAGGGAGATGGAACATTTTCGTCGGGTATCCCGAGTGTGGGCCGATCGGCCCGTCTATCTAGACAGACAGGAGTTTTTCGTCTAGGCACAGGCCGATCACCTTGTTCTCAATGGCGATGCAACACTTGCGTCGAGTGTCCCGAGAGAGGACCGATCGACCGTCCTATCGGGACGCGTAGAATTTTTTCGTCGAGGCACAGGCCGATCACCTTTTTCCCACGGGAGATGGAATTCTTCCGTCAGGTATCCCGAGTGTGGACTGATCGAGCCTCTTATGGGGACAGATAGAAGTTTTTAATTCAGGCACAGGCCGATCTCCCTTTTCCAAACGGAGCCGGAACACTCGCGTCGAGTATCCCGAGCTTGGACCGATCGACCGTCCGGTTTGACTGTACGATCGGATCAAGCGGAATTTTTCAGCCGAGGTACATGCCGAACACCTTTTTCCCAAGGGAGATGTAACACTTTCGTCGAGTATCCCGAGTGCGGATCGATCGACTCTACGATTGGGACCCGCGGAATTTTTTCCCCTAGGCACCGACCGATCACCTTTTCCCAAAGGGAGACGGAACCTTTGCGTCGGGTATCCCGAGTGTTGACCGACCGACCATCATATCGGGACACGTAGAATTTTTTCGTCGCGGCACAGGCCGATCACCTCTTCCCCAAGGGAGATGAAATATTTTCGTCGAGTATCCCGAGTGTGGATCGATCGACTCCACGCCCGGGACACGCGGAATTTTTCGGCCGAGGCACAGGCCGATCACTTTTTTCCCAAGGGCTGATCGAACATTATCGTCGGGTATCCCGAGTGTGGTCCGATCGACCGGCCTTTCGGGACAGATAGAAATCTTTCGTCTAGGCGCTGGCCGATCACCGTTTCCCAAAGGGAGACGGAACATTTTCGTCGGGTATCCCGAGTGTGGCCGACCGACTACTATCGTGAATCGTAGAATTCTTTCGTCGAGGCACAGGCCGATCACCTTGTTTCCAACGCACATGCAATATTTTCGTAGACTATCCCGAGTGTGGATCGATCGACTCTACGATCGGGACGCGCGGAATTTTTTTCCCGAGCCACCGGCTGATCACCTTTTTCCCAAGGGAGATGAAATATTTTCGTGGAGCAACCCGAGTGTGGATCGATCGACTCTACGACCGCGACACGCGGAATGTTGCCGCCGAGACACAGGCCGAACACCTTTTTCCCAGGGGCTGATCGAACATTTGAGTCGTGTATTCGGTGTGTGGACCGATCGACCCGCCTTTCGGGACAGATACAAGTCTTTCGTCTAGGCGCAGGCCGATAACGTTTTCCCAAAGGGAGACGGAACATTTTCGTCGGGTATACCGGGTCGGGACCGTACGTCCATTCTATCGGCACGGATAGAAGTCATCCGTCGAGGCGCAGGCCGATCACCTTTTTCACATGGCAGATGGAATACTTTCGTAGAGTATCCCGAGTTTGGATCGATCGACTCTACGATCGGGACACGCGGAATTTTAGCGCCGCAGCACCCGCCGATCACCTTTTTCCCAAGGGCGATGGAACATCTTCGTCGGGCATCTCGAGTGCCGACCGATCCAACCGTCCTAACGGGACGGGTAGAACTTTTTCGTTGAGGCACAGGCCGATCGACCTTTTCCCACGGCAGACCGATGATAATCGTTGACTGTCCCGAGTGTAGACCGATCCGACCGTTCTACAGTAACGGAGACGATTCTTCGAAGCTTCGCGCATTTCTCGACTACGTAGATTATTTTTCGACGAGCACTTCTTGATTCGGTCGATTTTTCAAATCGACGCGCACTGCTCGACTTGGCCGATTTTCGTCTACCGGAAAGGATACGGGGTCATATGGCGTTCGAGCGTAATCTCGCGCCGCCTGCTGGTTCGCTCCTTATGACACGGGCATCATTCGGACCACCGGCTGAGTCGAGTGACTTTCCGACACTCTGAAAGCTAAGCAGGCTTCTACCCGAGAGCTGGTCGTACGCCGCTCACACTTCTAGGAGGTCCCTGAACAGCAAGCACCTACGGACATTTATTGTGAAGGCAGAACCATACACAATGGTCCGGCCTGTGCTTCGCCGCCCTTCTGGGCATATGCTACCGGCTTCTATCTACCTTCACAGACCGATCGCCCCTACCATGACACCGGGCGATTAGAAAAATCGTTTGGCTACTGCTGGCTCGTGCTGAGCAGTCAGAGCGATTTCGTTACATCGCAATCCGTCGTCCCTCAAGGGGACCCATAACGGCAGGTAACCCCAGGCGGGACCGACAAGATTCTAATGTATCCGCGGGGAACCCCGAGAAGGCTCGCCCTTCTGTCCCGCCTGGAAATGGCCCAGAATCAAAGGAGTCTGTACGACTCTTATGGACCAGGGAGGCGGGAATCCAAGCACACCACATCGCCGGGTGAGTCTATTCCCTATAGGCGCGGAGCAGTAAACGTTCTCTCCGAAGCATGGTACCCGCTCGTTGCAGCCAGCGACGAAGACTGTCCGCGCAGAACGGGCCATCGCTTCCCTCGTCGGGAGGCTGATCAGGTGGGAAGCACGGTATGTACGACCACGTTTGACAAGGAGAGGGATTTGGATGAGGCAAGGTTGCCTCCGTCCAAAAGCCTAGGTGGGGCCTTCACGCCGCCACATGAGCGCAGCCGGACAGCACAAATCGATCGTGCCTGGTTCCGTCATTATCTGCCACCCTATTTCTCAGTTTTCAACAAGCGGACCCTTTGGTCCGCTTCTGAAATGGAATTTCTTCATCTGGGCTTCACCCATCGCTGGTACACGGTGGCAGTCTCCGTTTGGCATTTACATAGTAATCATTCGTTTGATCCTTAATGCGCCAGCAAGCCCCCACGCCGCTGCGTTCGAGCCGTCCTCGGCCAGCTCGCCATTCAGAAGACTCACATGACCGCCAGGCGGTCTAGAGTTTTCGAAGATTCACATGACCCCGCGGCCGCAACGCAGAGCCTCGATATTCTGTCGGCCCGCCCCAAGAGTGGCAGTGCCGCGCCAGCGTACAGGCTCGCATGGTCGCACCCGCTTGGTCCAGAGTCCCCCGAGACTCACGTGATCATCTGATTCGACCCAAGGCCCCGAAACGATTTTCACGTCACCGTACAATACGGTGCAGAAATCCCCGAGGCTCACACGACCGAACAGGAAGAAAATCTAAAGTCCCGTCTAAAGACTCACATGACAACCCCGCGCAGCCCAGAGCCCCGAAGATTCACATCACCACGCGAGGTGGTGCAGAATCCCAAGGCTCACATGGCCGCAAGGATGGCCCAGATTCCCCAGAGGCTCCTAGCGCACTGGAGTAGCCCAGAGCGACCAAGATTCACGTCGCCGCTCATGGGAGCGGCGCAGAATCCCGAGGCCCACATGGCTATTTCAGACTGCCAAGAGTCCCCGCATAGGCTTGGTTAGAAGCCCGCCGGTGCTAACTTTGTTACCTTTCTACGAAAGGCATCCATTGGGACCCCGAGGAGGTATAACACCAACTTGAGCGCCAAAGCCTATGTGTTTGCTTAGCACCCCAGTAGACAGTCCGTAGACCTGCATCGTTTCACGAGTGTTGCCCGGCGTGCACGCGACACCCCCACCCGCATTGCATAAAAACGCGCATGAGGATCCCGCGCAACCACCATTCAAGATCAAAAAGAAATAGCCAGTTCCACGTCTCTCCCGCAGAAGCTGGTTCTGCCCTTTGGGACGTGGTTTCCTCTTAAGTAAATCGTAAGGGGTCGCCTCTATCTACACCCAACAGTAGATAGAGGCAGAGGGAATCTCGATAATCCTTTCATGCGCGTCACTAATTAGATGACGAGGCATTTGGCTATAGCCTGTAGCAGCCATGCCACGTGCGTGCGGCATAAACTAGATTTCCGGGTCTTAATCCCCCCGCTAGGTATACTAACTCTATCTTATTTAATTTAATTTTTAATCGTTTCAACTAGAGAAGTTACGTCAAATCAAAAAAAGGGGAACAAAGCGGTAAGGTACCGCTGAAATCACGGCCACGGACTTGTGGTAACGGGCCTGGAAAAATCAGTAAAACAGAGTTCACTCGACCACGAGTGATTTGCGAATATTGGCCACCCCATTAAGGGGGGTGTTTCCAGGGAAAACCACGTGGAGGTCTTTCGCCCGGGCGCACTTGCCCGGCTCTGTCGCCGTGGCAAGGCCTCGCAGGAGCAAGGCCGCCTTACGAATCGTACCTACTTGACTTTGGCGAACCATAGGGTTCGCCGCCACTAAGGAGGGCTATTCTTCTAATTACCCTTATTCGACCGCGCTCCGCCGCAAGGCGCAACACGGTCGAGTACCAACCCGGCCACACCCACTATTAATCCAAAAACGAATTAGCTGTTTCTGTCGACGACCGCAAAGCAATAAGCGATACGGTCAACAGATCACTTTTATTTAAACGTAACTTTAATAAACCGCGTTGCGTGCCTCGCGGCATCGCACCGCGGCAACCGACAACAATGGGCATGACAGAGCTGGTCGCCTTATTTAACCTTAACCGAAGCTCCTCCGCGGTCTCACGCTACTTATTTATTTTTTCTTTCGCGGCAACTGCTAAATATGATTTGTTTTCGTAGCGGACTGTAACGTCCGCCGCGATTAACTTATTATTGAATTTAATGACCAAGTCGAGCTTTTTTAGTACCTCTGCAATATTCACCGGCTGCTCTACCTAACGGTATGCCTCACGGCTACTTTTTGCGCAACAAAATTTGTAATGTCATTATATCTTCTAATACGTGCCGGCTTGGTCGCAATACACCCCCGAATTACATGACCAAGCGTCTCCGACTGGGAGAAAAACCTCCGGCACCGTATGTCCTGCCTGGAGTTGGTACGCCGCAGCACGGCCCTAGTGCCGAAGGTGTCCGTCCTCATCTCGAGCGCATCAATGTACCGCGAGGCTCCGAGGAGCTTAGGATCACCCAGCCACTTATTCCCTATTTTATCGTGCTGCAAATGGCGGAAGCCCTGACTCTGAGACCCCAACCGCTCCTATCCGGCCGCTATATTGCGTCCCGTTTTTGCCTTAAGGGTATTAAATTCGATTATATTTTCCGGGAGCCGCCGGGATCCTAGGGCCCGGGCACACCCCCGCGCCGACTCCCGACATTCCCCGCTATTCCGAATACCCGCCATAGCAGGGTCCCGGGACTGCGATATATTTACATGCGATCTTATTGTCGCTAATTGAATAACCCTTTCAAATCTAATCAAACCCAAACCCCCCTGACTTTGTGATGTATAAATCAATGGCGGTAGACGACACTAGGTGCAACATATCCTTAACAACCTGTCTGATACGTTGATCTAACATTTGGAGCGTACCCTGCGACGGCTTGTTCGCCGATAGCGAGTAGACAAACCGGGGAAGTACGTACGTCCGAAGGAGTTCAACTTTCAGTCGCCCCACGTTCGCCACCGTCCCCAGGATTGTCGGGACCTCGGATCCCTTTAATAAACTCCTCCAAGGACTGAGTTTAACCCCCAAAGAGGCGAGGGCGTCATCCGCGTCCAGCGCGGCGACCCCCCGACACTCAACACGCATTCCCGGGTCCCGCACGTACCAGGTGCCGGCCTTTGGGCATATTTCAAACGTCGAGCACTTACCCGCCGACAGGCTCAAACCAAGCCACCGGAGGAAGCTCGCGACTAAATCTACTTGCAATTGCGCTTTTTTTGCGCTTTAACCGATAAATACTGGATCATCCGCAAAGGCCAGGAACGACACGGTAGCACCCCCCAAATCAACCCCCTGGGTTTTACTGTCGATGTCGTCCATGAGCTCATCTATAGCTAAGTTAAATAATAAGGGCGACAGAGGGTCACCCTGCTTAACACCACGCCTCAGCGCGACATCGACATACCCATCCTTCCCCTTCACCGACGTGCGACAACCCGAGTACATGCAATTTATTAACCCGATAACATGATCGGGTACCCCTTTTCTAGCCAAAGCCGGCCCCGAACACGCATGCGGCACCGTGTAAAATACCTTAGAGACATCCAACACAGTAACCACCCCACGCGGCCCAGATTTAATCGCGTGAAGCGCTTCATTCAAAGTGAGCATATTGAAGCAGCACCCGTTTGCGGCAGAAAAACCCTTCTGCCGCGGGTTCTGCTCCACCAACCTCGGCACGCGTGCATCCAACAACCCCGAGGACACACATGAGACCATAGAACCCATGGTGATCAGCCGCCAGTTTCCGACGTCGGCTGGGTCTTTGCCCTGTAAAGGAATTAATGTAGTTCTATTGAAGTTCCAACAAAAATGAAAGGGCCCCTCCCGAACCAGGAGTGTGAAGAGCCGCGCCAGCAGCTCCGCAGCCCCCGGAACGGTGAGGTGGCACTTTTTAACCCCGTCGGGACCAGCGGCCGAGTCAGCCCTGATTCTACTTATCCTACCCCGTACCTCGTCCGGGGATATCGGGGCGAAAAACTCTATTAACTTAACAGGCTCGACCGCGGGCCCAGCCCCAGGCCGCCCGGCGCCCGGAGGTCCCGGAGAGCCTCACAAGGCCTCGTACAGCCGCCGAATATCCCATATTTTCGGTAAGTCTCGCTTCACTTCCGCTAAGGAGAAATCCCCCTTCACCATAAGATCTGCGAGTCTTTGCGGGCACTTGTTAAACAAGTCCTGACAGCGCGCATAGGCGAAGCGCTTCCGCCCATCATGGTTCGGAGCCCGCCCGCGTCCACGACCCGGGCGCCGCCCAGCCGGCGCCGACTGCCCCTCGGCCAGCCCGTTAGAGCCAGACCGACGGCCGGCCCCCGCCGGGTCTGCACCCGGCCCAAAAAAGACCTCAGGCAGGCACCGCTCCACGAAGGCATCCAACCTTCCGCCAGCACGCGCGGTAATCCCCTATTCGCCCGGATGCATATGGCGAGAACCTCCCCGGCTACCGCGCACCGAGACGGCCCGGGGACCACCCCGCGGGCCGCCGCTTCTGACAAAGCGTTAACCCATCCCGCCGGCGCCCCACCGCGAGCCGAGCCGCCCGGAGACGACCCGCCCACTGTGGTAGGGTCGCCGATTTCCCCAATTCGTCCGACATCCCCGTCCTCGGCCGTGTCCGACCGGGGGGCGGGGGGGGGGGGGGGCGGCGAATCTATCCATCCGCTGCCCCGGTCACCACTCAAGGAGTCCCCAGGGGACGGAGTTTCACCGTCCCGTCACAGCTCCTCCAGCATGCGATTATTATTCCCACCACCAGTTCCCGGAGTTCAAAGCGACCACGGCGCCCCTGGTGAGGGGGGCGCCAAGGCGCGCCTCTTGTCCGAGATCTGTTTACAAAAAAGCGCTGCAGCTCCTTATTAGGCTGCCTATGGTTTTTATAAATTTCGTTCAAATGTCGGAGGCGTTCAACCTCCTCGGGCGCCCATACGTGAAGGGGTCGCCCAGGCAACCCCTCCCGCAAGAGCGTCCGTACCCTATTATCATTCCGCAGCACGGGGTGTTGCCACGGCTCATGCTGCAAAAGACCTCGCGCTGTCGGGAAGGACCTGTTGCGTGCAACACACGCAAAACCCCCTCGAGCGGCGCGCGGTCCGCCGCAGCGGTTCTCATGACGCTTCCAATTATTTAAACCCTAAGCTTGTTAAACCATGACATGCATTTCCGTCACCATTGATCCCTATTCCTATAGCGGGTAAACCCGCCATGGGGGACTCGGGATCTGAGCCCCCCGCGTCCGAAGCTAAATCGATATTGTCTCTATTTTCCATTTTATGCCAAGTTTCCCTAATTTGACGCTCCGGCACGTCTCTAGCGAAGCCGGATTAATCCGGCCAGCCGCGAGCCCTGAGGGCTGGGGGGGGGGGGGGGGGGGTGCAGCCTAAATATAGCGGGGCTAGCCGCCGCGAATCGTGTCAAATGCCCGCCAGTGGTAACTTTCCACCGGCAGAGGGCCACAGCCAGAGCTGCGTCGGTTGCCACCGGCCCGCCCCTGGAATTCTCCGTGGTGGCAGGACGGCGACAACCTGCACATGATGCTGGAGGACTGAGGGCCCTCCAGCAACTTGAGACTCGGGACGTGGGGGCGTCACTCCCCAAGAGCCGGTGAAGCCGGCTCCCCTTCCTTAAGAGAGTCATCGTTACTCCCGCCGTTTACCCGCGTGTGCTTGAATTTCTTCACGTTGACATTCATAGCACTGGGCAGAAATGACATTGCGCCTACACCCGCGAGGGCCATCGCAATGCTTTGTTTTAATTAGACAGTCGGATTCCCCTAGTCCGTGCCAGTTCTGCGGTGAGCATTGAATGGCGGCCGAAGAGGACGACCAAGACGGCGAAGCACCGCCAAGGAAGCCTCGCAGCATGGAAGATCCGCGGGTGGCCAAGGCACGGGACCGAGCTCGAATCCCACCAGCGCCCCCGGTAGAGGCACCAGCGTTCACCTCGCCCAGGGCCAGCACGTTAGCCAAACCCGCTTGCCTAACAAGCCCGACGCGCCCTGCTCCTCAGAGCCAATCCTTATTCCGAAGTTACGGATCCAATTTGCCGACCTCCCTTACCTACCTCTAGAGCCTCTAGTCCATCGACTAGAGGCTCTGTACCTTGGAGACCTGCTGCGGATATGGGTACGAACCGGCGCGACACCTCCAAGTGGCCCTCTCCTGGATTTTCAAGGTCCGAGGGGAAGATCCAGACACCGCCGCAACTGTGGTGCTCTTCGCGTTCCAAACCCTATCGCCCTGCTAGAGGTTTCCAGGGAACTCGAACGCTTATACAGAACAGAAAACTCTTCCCGGATCTCCCGACGGTGTCTTCAGGTCATTTTGGGTTACCCCGACGAACTCTCTTGCGAGGGCCCGAGTTGTATACCGTATAAAGGATTCCCTTTCGCCCAATGGGTGTGTATCGTAGTATTTGATCATTACTCTTTTGTCTCAACACCGTCATCAACATAGGATTTCTCCTAGGGCTTAGGATCGACTGACTCGTGTGCAGCCGCTGTTCACACGAAACCCTTCTCCACGTCACTCCTCCAGGGCCTCGCTGGAGTATTTGCTACTACCACCAAGATCTGCACCGACGGCGCCTCCAGGCAGGCTCACGCCCAGACCCTTTTGCGCACACCGCCGCAACCTTCCTTCTCGTCAGGGCTTCATGACGGAAATAAATTTCCGCCTCACTCGCCACTGACGGCAGAGTATAGGCCCGACGCTTCAGCGCCATCCATTTGCAGGGCTACTTGCTTCGGCAGGTGAGTTGTTACACGCTCCTTAGCGGATTCCGACTTCCATGGCCACCGTCCTGCTGTCTTAAGCAACCAACGCCTTTCATGGTATCCCATCAGCGTCTACTTAGGTGCCTCAACTCTGCGTTTGATTCATCCCAGGGCGCCAGTTCTGCTAACCAAAATTGGCCCACTTGGCACTCTGGTCCGAAATCTCGTGGCTTCACCGTTCGCGCAATCCAGGGATCTCACCCATTTAAATTTTGGTAATATGCTGAGGTCGTTTCGGCCCCAAGGCCTCTAATGATTCGCTTTACTAGATGAGAGACGCATAAGTTCTTAGAACTCGCGAGTGCCAGCTATCCTGAGGGAAACTTCGGAGGGAACCAACTAGTAGATGGGTCGATTAGTCTTTCGCCCCTATACCCAGTTCCGACGATCGATTTGCACATCAGAATCGCTACGGACCTCCAGCAGGGTTTCCCCTGACTTCGTCCTGACCAGGCATAGTTCACCATCTTTCGGGTCCCAACGTGTACGCTCTGGGTGCGCCTCTTCTCGCGATGAGAACGAGACGCCCGGGGAGTGCAGGATCGCATCGTGACGCGACCCACCCTCCCTCGGTCAGCGCAAGGCCGACCTTCACTTTCATTGCGCCTTTAGGCTTTAGAGTTCCCAATGACTCGCTTACATGTTAGACTCCTTGGTCCGTGTTTCAAGACGGGTCCTGAAAGTAACCAAAGCAGTAGCGTCGCCGACCGGTATATCGTGTTAAAAAGCCAGTCCTAGGACACAGCCAACCAACAGCTGGCCAGGCCCGGTGACGGCACTAGGTCCTTAACATCCGGGAAACACCGGCCTCGCTTGCGGCGGGCCGGACGAAGTTCAAATTTGCGGCTCGATACCGTGCGAGTACCGCCGGGCAGCTGGTCAAGACAACCCGGGGTCTGTCAGCCACATGACGCCGTGAAGCGTCGTACACATGACAGGCACCCACCCAAGCCGTGGAGCGACACCCAACGGGTCGCGACGTCCTACTAGGTGAGAAGTACACGCCGACGACACCAGGCAATAAACCACACGTTCGAGTACCTCAAGGCCGAAGTCTTATGGCGTCACGAACCGCGCACGTGCCTGGATCGCTGACGATGAATCTCCCCATTCGATCTTTTGGGTTTCTCAGGTTTACCCCTGAACGGTTTCACGTACTCTTCAAAGTTCTTTTCAACTTTCCCTCATGGTACTTGTTCACTATCGGTCTCGTGGTCGTATTTAGCCTCAGATGGAATTTACCACCCACATAGAGCTGCACTCGCAAGCAACCCGACTATAAGGATAGACCCTCCCGAAACGCGTCCCGGTCGCTACAGGCCTGGCACGCTCTACGGGTAATTGGCCCAATTCAAGATGGACTTGTACTCGGGCATACGCCTCGGGATAAGTGGATCCTCCCAACCACTACATTTCCCAGCGACCGTGCCGCGGGATTCAGTGCTGGGCTATTTCCTGTTCGCTCGCCGCTACGAAGAAAATCCTGGTTAGTTTCTTTTCCTCCGCTCAGTAATATGCTTAAATTCAGCGGGTAATCTCGCCTGCTGTGAGGTTGTCGATTTTACAAAAGAGTTGAGACTCATGCCATCGCTCAGAATCTTCTTATATACCGTTCTTGCGGAAATTAGAGTCACACCGAGGAGCTTCCCGTTCGATGGGCTTTCCTTCGTGTTCTGGGGGTACCCACTCACGAGGGCAAGTTCACGCAGCGTGCACACGGCTTCGCAGTCGTATCTGTCCTTCAAAGTACAAGTAGCCCTGTGACTCGATCGATCGGCCGTGAGCGACGCGTTTTAATACGTCGAACAGCGACTCGCAAGGTATATGCTCACACTAATACACGGTTGGCAGACCCGCTCAATTTCTCTGAGCTCTGTGAGTTTCCATTGCTCTCGACAACACACGAAGCCCACGAAGAATGAATCTTTCGTCACGGAATTGCAGGGAACAGGCGCGCGCTTGTCCCTCGTTCGAGTGGAGAGGCACAATAGGCTAGACCTCGACAACGGGCTCCGAGAGACACATAAGCGACTAATACGATCGCGCATCTACTATCGGAAATAGAGAAATCGTCGCTAAAACGCGTTCATCCACATTTGTGGCGTGTGTGTCTCTCGTGAGGAGGCAGATACGACCCCGGCGGCATCGGAAGTACATCAACAGATGTGGATCCATAAATACGCGACTAATACGATCGCGATGGTAATATTACATGTGTCCATCCATCGAAGGAGACTCCCCGAAAACCGCTCTCCGTGAGTATCTCGCACACTCTGGCGACACACGCCACAATATTACTTGATGTAACATGTTATCCTCGGGCGGTGGTACGAGCGCAATGCGTCAGCACCTCTCGATACCGTCGGAATGTTTTCTTCGTACCCTTTGTTTCGCTGTGCTTGTGCAAGCGGGGTACGTTAATGATCCTTCCGCAGGTACACCTACGGAAACCTTGTTACGACTTTTACTTCCTCTAAATGATCAAGTTTGGTCATCTTCTCGGCAACATTGGCAATGCCGTACCATTGCCACGCACCAGTCCGAAGACCTCACTAAATCATTCAATCGGTAGTAGCGACGGGCGGTGTGTACAAAGGGGAGAGACGTAATCAACGCGAGCTTATGACTCGCGCGTACTGGGAATTCCTCGTTCACGCGGAATGATTGCAAGCTCCAATCCCTAGCACGAAGGAGGTTCAGCGAGTTACCCGGGCCTGCCGGCCAGGGTAGACACGCTGATTCCGTCAGTGTAGCGCGCCTGCGGCCCAGAACATCTAAGGGCATCACAGACCTGTTATTGCTCAATCTCGTGCGGCTAGAAGCTGCCTGTCCCTCTAAGAAGATTTGTTTGTACGTCGGTAGTAAAAACCGCCCGGCAGAACCGGGAGCCTTCGAGATACCAGAAAGTACGCCTATTTAGCAGGCTAGAGTCTCGTTCGTTATCGAAATTAACCAGACAAATCGCTCCACCAACTAAGAACGGCCATGCACCACCACCCACCGAATCAAGAAAGAGCTGTCAATCTGTCAGTCCTTCCGGTGTCCGGGCCTGGTGAGGTTTTCCGTGTTGAGTCAAATTAAGCCGCAGGCTCCACTCCTGGTGGTGCCCTTCCGTCTATTCCTTTGAGTTTCAGCTTCGCAACCATACTTCCCCCGGAACCCAAAAGCTTTGGTTTCCCGGAAGCTGCCCGTCGAGTCATCGGAGGAACTTCGGCGGATCGCTAGCTGGCATCGTTTATGGTTAGAACTAGGGCGGTATCTGATCGCCTTCGAACCTCTCACTTTCGTTCTTGATTAATGAAAACATTTTAGGCAAATTCTTTCGCTTCTGTCCGTCTTGCGACGACACAAGAATTTTTGCTCTAACGTCGCAACACGAATGCCCCCATCTGTCCCTATTAATCATTACCTCGGGGTTCCGAAAACCAACAAAATCGAACCGAGGTCCTATTCCATTATTCCATGCACATAGTATTCAGGCGAAAATAGCCTGCTTTAAGCACTCTAATTTGTTCAAAGTAAACGCACCGGCCCACCTCGTCACTCAATGAAGAGCACCACGATGGGATATTAGTTGGACCGTCCGGTTAAGAGCTAAGCCCACCGGTAGGACGTCTCACGGCATGCTAGTTAAACACCGCGAGTGGTGAACCAACATGGTGACACACAGATTCAACTACGAGCTTTTTAACCGCAACAACTTTAATATACGCTATTGGAGATGGAATTACCGCGGCTGCTGGCACCAGACCTGCCCTCCAATGGATCCTCGTTAAAGGATTTAAAGTATACTCATTCCGATTACGGCGCTTCGGATGAGTCCCGTATTGTTATTTTTCGTCACTACCTCCCCGTACCGGGAGTAATTAATTTGCGCGCCTGCTGCCTTCCTTGGATGTGGTAGCCGTTTCTCAGGCTCCCTCTCCGCAATCGAACCCTGATTCCCTGTTACCCGCTACAACCATGGTAGGCGCAGAACCTACCATCCACAGTTGATAAGGCAGACATTTGAAAGATGCGTCGCCGGTACGAGACCGTGCGATCAGCACAAAGTTATTCAGAGTCACCAAGGTAAACGGTGGATGAGCATGCCCGCCACCAATTGGTTTTGATCTAATAAAAGCGTTCCTTCCATCTCTGGTCGGAACTCTGCTTTGCACGTCTTAGCTCTAGAATTACCACAGTTATCCAAGTAGATGCGGGTACGATCTAAGGAACTATAACTGATTTAATGAGCCATTCGCGTTTTTACCTCAAAACGGCATGTACTGAGACATGCATGGCTTCATCTTTGAGACAAGCATAAGGCTACTGGCAGGATCAACCAGGGAGCTTCGTAACTTTTACGATTGCTCTCACTCTCTGTGTTCTACACGCTCAGACTAGTGTTTGCCCGTACTAGCGAGAGACACGATTTTTCTCTATCACAATATAATTGTGTTTTTTTTATCCAAGATGACGTAATGTCAACGATTTTTCATCAGACTCGGGAATCACCGTAAAAACTCTCCCCATTTGTGCAGAGCACGTGCTCATCCCTCAGTTTCTTTTCATATTTCGTTACTTAGTTTTGCCATGAGAATCAATGAAAACTTAAACGATTCCGCAAAACTTCGTCTGTTTGCAGCAGAAATCGTCTGTGCGAAACAAATTACTGGTGGTTTTTCAGCCACGCTCTTATTTATTTCTTAATTCGTGAACGCTAGAAAACTTCTCACAAGGATCATCCCTCAGGTGTCCGCCTCTGATTTTGTTGAAACTCATATATGTGATAGAGCATCAAAAATTTTGAGACACGTATTTTTTTTTATCGGCGGAAAAACGGTTTTGAGGGGTGAAACGCGCCCGGGGTGAAACGCGACTCGGGAATCACCGTACATACTCTCCCCTTTTGTGCAGAGCACGTGCTCATCCCTCAGTCTCTTTTCATATTTCTTTATTTAGTTTTGCCATGAGAATCAATGAAAACTTTGTTACATCCGTATATTATTCTTCCATAATTCTCCTTCACATTCCCTCTAATAGATGTTCACATATGATATAGCGATTTAAGTCCTTCGGAATTGAACTCATTTGAACTTTATATTGCAACGTCATGCATTTTCCGAGCACACCTCGCATTGAGAAACCAAAATTGATCCGCTTAGTTTCAACCCCGATTTCTTCACAATTCTGATGTCTTCATCCGCAACTTGCGAAGCGAATGAACTCCAATGAGGACTTGGAAAAAGCCACAGCCGCTCAGCCTATACCTATTTCGAATTTCGTCACTTAGAGGCAAGCAAAATTGCTGATTGGCACCAAAGTTTAGAGGCAACCCACCATCGAGCTGCAATAATTTACGTTCGTCTCTCGCGAATCTTAGGACTGAGCGGAGCTCAACAGGGTCCGAGGCTCTCTGTACCCTGAGTCTTTTTCCGTGCCCTTAGAAGTTAGTTCCGAGTACGCGTCTTCGATTCTTAGCGATAAAGCATCACTACCCGACGGTTCAGTGAGGCACTGACGTCCAGCGTCTCATCACGCTTCGCAGGCTAAAAAGAACTCATAGAAATAATTATTCGATCAACCAATCGCTCAAATAATAAACCCCAACTCGTTATTTGCGTACGTGAGTGTCATACTATTGCACTGTCTTTGAGGAGACCCGAACGTCCAGCGTCAGCACGGTATCAAATTACAAGCTCATCAAATCGTAAGTTCAATTAACCCATGTTTAATGTAATAATTTCCAACTTTGTCAAACCGATTTAACCAATGAAAGGAAGTTGCGATAATGAGCTAAATTGTCAATAATAATTATCTGTATCAAAATTGTAACCTCCATTTCCAATTTTCTCAAACCCTGATAACGAAATATATACATCAATTTCGACAGAGCATACTTGTCTCATTATTCAAAAGGTCCAAGACCCTTATATTAACCGACTAGATAGGTGCGCCAAGCGCTTTAATAGCTAACCCGAAAAATATATTGAGATAGATCGGAAGACTCCGACTCTAGAGTCATTCAAAAATAAATCTAAGCCCGCTCAGTAACACGAGCGATCATAACAAATTGGTGGCAGCGGTGGGATAGCTATCACTATCTCTGGTTAATATTCTATCTCGATTTTCTCAAACTTTCAATTCGTATTAGAAATATAATTAAATAAACGTCTCAACATTACCCATGCCTGAAATTAATAACTTGACTGCAAATCAAACTACCACTCAAAATCAGACTATGCTCGATAATTCAGCATACTTCGATTACCTCACTGTTAAAAATGCTATAGATCAAGTCCCTAAATATGACGGCAGAAATTGGAAATTTTCGGATTACGAAACCGAAATAAAAGCACTTCAACAGGGCTTGTCCGAAGGAGCGGAAGCCAGACTTATAAACGTAATTTTGGCCGAACTCCGAGGTAGAGCCCGCACACATGTCGACGGAATGTCATTCACGTCTGCTAAACAAATTTTGAAAAGTCTGAAAGAAAAATTCTCCCCTGATCAAAACTGAATATTATCGCACTCGCCTTCTGGATGTACGAATGAGAAGCGATCAAGACGTGCCAGACTTCACGACTTCAACGCTACATCCGGAAAGTTGTGAGCGAAGTCGAAGAAACCGACGGCAACGACGTTGCAAGATCGGCAAAAAGTCGACTCGAAGCTCGCGCTCTCGATGTTTATATTGACGGCTTGCCCGACAACATAAGGGCCTATGTACACAGTCGCGACCCCGCGACCCTCCAAACCGCGTATGAACTCGCGTCCAAAGACGAAAAGAGAATAATCACTACGAACGAGACAGTTCCTCTGACGAGAATTGTAGATCGCTATCACGCGAGGGTCGAGATTTCTCGCCCTATCGACGTGCATTCGCGACCTACGTCGAAGAGATAATGTGCAGGGACTGCAAAAACTGTCCTTGCCGATCTCGCAGACGTTACGGTTATGACTCAATGACACGAGACAGAAGCCATAGTCCTCCCAGAGGGATATTAAAACGCAAATGCCGATCTCGAAACCGAGACGATTACAACCGCGAACACGAACGCAACAGAAGTTCGTCGAACGACAGACGTACGCCGGAATCCCCGCGAAATCCTTCTTTTCGGAGAAATGACACTCCTCCAGCCAAAAACATCGATATAAAACAAAATCCGTCTTTAAACGAGATTCCCAGTCGTCCGAACGACGCGTCGACGGCTGTTCATCAAAAATTGCGTCAAACACCGGCCGTGAACTTCCAATCGTAACCGTGAATTTGCAAAACAGTGCTAAACAACCGCAAGCTGTAGTAGAAGTACCAGCGCGCGAACTGAAAAATACTAAAGCGAAATTTTTAGCCGATAGCGGTGCGGTTATCAACATGATTGAAGTTAATGCTCTCCTTGGAACCTCCGACAATGAAATGTTAACAGCAATCGGCACAACGACAGTACACGTATTCGATCAACCCGTAAAATTTTACGTTTTGAAAACAAGCCTACCTTCACCGGGAGTAGGCATATTAGGCGAAGAATATCTCGTGCAAGAACTCGCTGAAATTTCGTATCATCACCGCGCTTTAATAATTGCTAGTCGGCCTACTAAACCAATTAAATTTATTTCGGAATACGAAAATACAAAGGTTCGCACTTTTTTTGTAAACACTGAGGGGCGCGTGACCCATATGTTACCCGACTCTGCTGACGTAGCAGATTCCAGCAACGACGCCGCGCGCGTTAATATCCACGCTCGTACTCGACAACCGGTACCAATAAAGCTTAAAAACACAACATTACGAGAGGGATATCTTCCGCGTCTAACAGCTGATGAAGGTGTTTTTATCGGTGAAGTCGCCGTGACTAATTTTAACGGTACATGTTACGTAATGTCTATCAACACGACCGAGCAAAACGTTGAGATCACTATTCCGCCTCAACATTTAATTCCATTCGAATATCGTGGACCTCCCGAAGAAATCTCAGACTCGGAGTCACCCGATGAAAATGCTGTCATCAGCAAGGTTCGCGTTACTGGAATTTTAAGTTTGCTCAAATTGGACTACCTCAACGAGGAAGAAGCGGAACACGTACGTTCATTAGTGGCCGCGTTCCCCGATCGTTTTCACCTACCTGGTGACAGACTAGGTCGATCACGATTAATGAAATGTACAATACCGACCACCGATGACATGCCAGTTAACACCCGTCAATATCGTTATCCAGTAATTTACAAGGAAGAAATTAAGCGACAAATGGACAAGCTCCTGAATGAAGGAAAAATTCAGCCGAGCGCCTCTCCGTACAATTCGCCTTTGTGGATTGTTCCAACGAAACCGGACGCCAACGGAAATCGAAAATAGCGCGTCGTCATCGATTATCGCGCCCTTAATGAAAAAACGTTACCAGACGCTTATCCCCTCCCCAACATCACTGACACCTTGGATCAGTTGGGTGGCGCCAAATACTTCAGCATTTTTTATCTCGCTAGTGGATTTCACCAAATCGAAATAGACCCGAAGGACCGTCCGAAGACAGCATTTTCCACGCCCGAAGGTCACTACGAATTCTCGGTGCTCCCATTCGGTTTGCGTAACGGCCCTCCTGTCTTCCAACGGCATATGAACGTAGCCCTAACTGGACTCAATGGTATCGAACTGTTCGTTTATCTCGATGACATCATCATCCATGCACCGTCGCTAGAGGAACATGGACGAAGGGTGCACAATCTTCTTATGCGCCTTCGGCAGGTTAACTTGACCCTCCAAACAGATAAATGCCAGTTCCTTCGGACGGATGTGATTTATCTAGGACACATCATCTCTCGAGATGGCGTTCGACCGGACCGGAAGATCGAAGCGGTTAAAAACTACCCTGCTCCGAAAAACACTAAAGAAGGTCGACAATTTCACGGGTTCGCCAATTACTACCGAAGATTCATCAAAGACTTTGCCATCAAGGCCAAACCACTGAGTGACTTGTTGCGAAAAGACAGAAAATTCGTGTGGACCGAGAAAGAACAGGGACGTTCGACGAGATCCGCGAAGCCCTCTGTACGAAGCCTGTCCTGCAATATCCGGACTTCAGCCAACCGTTCATTCTCGCCACCGATGCTTCGGATACAGGCCTCAGCGCAGTGCTAAGCCAAGTAATTAATCAAGAAGAACGACCCATCGCCTATGTGTCTCGTACCCTCAACGAAACTGAAAAGAATTACCACAGCAACGATAAGGAATGCTTGGCAGCCACCTGGGCAATCGGATATTTTCGACCATATCTTTACGGTCGCCCATTCACCCTTGTTACGGACAATCAAGTTGTTGCATGGCTACACAATATGACTGACCAATCGAATCGTCGCGCTCGTTGGAGAGTAAAGGTCGGAGAATATCTTTTTATCGCAAGGTACAAGCCCGGAAAACTCAACCAGAATGCAGATGCTCTTTCACGCAACCCTGTCACTACTGTCACGGCTTTTCCAACGCATAAAGTAGGCGCATCAAGTGTAAAGCCGCGTACGAAAAGTGGTCCCACACCAACAATCTCTATTTTGCGGCGTCCGCGAGATCGCCCACCCGGAACGAAAAGACCAACAAAATTTGTTATTACAGTGGAACCCAAACGCGACGTCAGCTCAATCGGAGCTCGAGTAAAACAGCGAGTAGAGATTCGACCGATAACGAAACTTATGACGTACAAGGAGCCAGATTCCATCTTCACCAGTGACGAGTCGTCGACAGACCTCATCCCACCGATACGCACAGCTCACCGCAGTATGCTTCCGTACGTAGGAGGAACCATCGACCATCGGGAAAAACCTGTTGATACCTCGGACGTCGAGAATGTTTGTGACAATGTTTTCTTACAAGAAACCGAACCGCCCGAATCAAAAACAACTGACATCGTAATCAAAGTCGCTCCTTCAACTTCTACCGAAAGTGAAGCCGAAAACATCACAGACAGGACTTTAACGCCCGAAAAATCAATACGTGAGGCCATATTGACCGAACATGGTAAGCCATCAGAAGGATTCCTAGAAGAGCTGCGAAAATCGTTTTCACGTTTCGACACTTCTGTTCGCTTTCGCGAAGAACCCGAGGAAGAACCAGAAATCGACGACTACCCATCATCGCCAGAAGACCTGGTTTATCTAATAGAAAAAGGGTATCAATGCATCCAAGATCTCCGCTACGCTCTCAAGGAACGTGCACCCGTTAACCCTAATCCTGAGGTCTCGAAATCACAACTCGAAACATCGAACATTGTTCCTATGAATCGGAAATCGACCATCAATACGCCACGCCCATTCTATAATCCAGCGGCTAAATCGAGCCCAATCCCAGGGACATCCACGATTATTGGAGAATTACCATCTATGCGAGACTGCATACATAACAAGATTTCAACAGCGCTGCCTGTTGTGACTCTGTCTGAGTCAACACGACCACCTTCAACCCCGCGTAAGCCATCAACGCAAAATACGGCACCTGCAGTAGGAACTTCTGCTATACTCGTCGACGTTGACTCAAGCGACACCGATCCGACGCAATCTGACACTAATCATGAACCTAGTCATTCGGACGTCGATAAAATGGGTGCCATTGAATCGAGTCGTGAAGCGCTTACTTCCGTTCAAGACAACGTTGCCCACTTCCTCAACGCTGATTGCGCGCCTTTAAACAACATCAGCCAACTACTCTCGGATCTTGGACATATCGAGGTACCAAATCTTCAAAATCGCAACCTGACCAAGGGACAGATTGTCATAACAGCAAAAGGAAAATTAAAAACTTTGAGCATCGTTCACAAACAACACCACTTCGACAAGCGCAGCTTCCAAGATATCGTACAAAGTCTACAAAATCTGCGCGCAGCTGTAGTCCGTTACCAACTGCGCTCCCTACGAATATCTAAACCTGGAGACGTTCTGAAGGATCTTCCTTATGATACCCTTAAAGGACTGTTGGAATGCACTTTCCACAGGGTACCTGTTACAATAACAATTGACAACACGTCTATCCAAAACAATCCGCCCCCACAACAACGGGATGAAATTATTCGTGAGGCCCACGAAAGTCTCATTGGAAGTCACAAGGGTATGACAAAAACGTACCGACGCCTTCGGGAACGATATCACTGGATAGGCATAAAGGAAGAAACTGAAACCTTTATACAGCAATGCAAGATCTGTCACCAACAAAAACTTGCACACATAAAAACACGAGAACCGATGTTAGTCACCAATACGCCCAACGAAATACTTGAGAAAATTTCCCTCGACACGGTCGGACCTCTCAATAAAACACCTAGAGGCAATCGTCATATCCTAACCATAAAGGATAATTTTTCAAAATTTTGCGCAGCAATACCGGTTCCGAACATTAAGGCCGAACCTCTCGCACGAGCGCTATCAAAGCACTGGATCGCCTTATACGGCCCTCCGAAATTTATCCTCACTGATCGCGGTACTATATTTACCAGCAACCTTTTTGCGCAGCTTGCGGAAATGTTCAAGGTCAAACAGATAACAACTACGGCATATCGACCCCAAACGAACGGGTCGCTCAAATGCAGTCACGCTGTTCTAGCTGATTATTTGAGAGCCTTCCACGATCGTTTTGATGACTGGGACGAATTACTGCCTTTCGCGATGCACGCGTACAATACCTCCGTGCATACGGGGACAAATTTTACCCCATACGAGCTGATGTACGGAAGAAATTCGCGCCCGATGTCGGCGTTCCCATCTGTCGAGAGAATTGACACATATACCAAATACATGACCGACTTCATTACTCGACTCAATGAAATTCGACGCGTCGCGGCGAGGAATCTCGACTCAGCAAAACGCACACGCTGTTTCGTTCAATGTGGGTGACGATATTTACGTAATCCAAGAATCGCGAAAAGGGAAACTCAGCTCTCTATACCACGGTCCTTACGAGATTAGTGATGTCACAGAAAAGGGAAACATTGTGTACATAAACAGTCGTGGCAAGCTCGAAATGAAACATCCTAACAAATGCAAGTTGGCCATTTAATAATCGCTCAGCGAGTCTCTGTTTTAGGTCGATTCGGAGGCAGGATGCACCAGTACCTCAGCGTTACGATGATCTTAGCCGCTCTTGGCACCAGTGTCGCCGATACAGGTTATAATTTGCGAGAAGTTCAGGACCATCCGGGCATCTATTATGAAAAGTTACCCAAGTTGAGGGTCACGAATACGCAATGGAAAATCGTAACGTACATCGACATCATTGGTGTCCTTTCATACGAACCTTGGCAGCCTGGACAGGTCTTTCAACTTCTGGCCGACTGTCATATACACCTAACATCCGACCATTGCGCAGGCTTCGTGCCCAGAAACCGCCTCATCGGCCGACATGAAACCTTCCGGGGTTTACAAAAGCAAATCATGCACCTCGTATCGTCTCAAGGAATACCCGGATACATCAGGACACCTAGACCCCGAGGAGCTCCGCCGGCGTTCATTGGATCGATCTCTCACGCCCTTGTCGGAACCATCACCGAAGCCGAAGCACAGCTGTATCAACATCAAATAAACCAGCTGGAATCGAACAACAGAGATATGGCGCACATGGTCGAAAACACCACCCACGTCATCCGAGGCGTAATCAACGATCTGGGATCCCACTTGCAGCAAGTTGAACAAAACATCGCCGCGATTTCCAACGCCACCACGAACCTACAAGACTCCCTTCGCCGAGAACGTACCGAACTGCGCCAAGTGGAGTTTGCAGTTCACCTGCATAGTTTAACCAGCACCATGATGGATGCGATGGATGCCTGCATCGACAATCTCCAGCGTCTACGCGATGCAATCCAAGACGCCCAGCGCGGTATTCTACATCCCAGTTTGCTATCAACGGACCAACTGAGGGAAGCCGCAAGTCGCGTGAAAAGTTCAACCCCTTTCGAATTTCCCATCACCATCACTGATTTGCATACCAACGACATTTCAGCAGTCAGCCATTTGACAACTACGTACAGTCGGGGCCGCTTGTTCGTAAGCCTGAAGATCCCCTTGCTCGAACCAAAAGCATTTCAACTGTACCGATTGTAGTCCTGTCTGAGGTCCCAAGACCACCGGGGGTAATCCCAAGGAGCAGCCTATGTTCAGCCAAACTTTCCTTCTCTCGCGATGTCTAACGACCAAGGCAAATTCTTCACATTTAATGAAGACTACTTGAGATCCTGCCATCATCTCTCAGGTACCATCGTTTGCCCCATTCGGACAACGCTTCGAGACATTAACAACGAAGGGAACTGCGAGGCCTGCTTGCTCATTGCGCCGACGGCTGAAACGCTGAAGAACCGTAACATGCGGTTAGCAAAGAACCTTCGGGAACAATGGACGTACCTAGAACACACCAACGGTTGGCTGTATTCCATCGAAAATCCGGAAACAATCCAAATTTGATGTCGTCAAGGAACCAGTGCCTCGGCCACGATCCAAGGAACCGGCATACTTCAATTGGATCGCGGTTGCACTGGCTACGCAGTACACGTCACCCTACAACCGACGGATACAATTTCATCGTCGATCGATTATGTCTACCTGCCACCTGCTGCCCTAAACATCAGCGAGCGGTCACCTCTAGTGTCGGAAGAACACGAGAACCTGGATCCCCTGATTCCCATCTCAAAGTCCCCAGCATTGAAAGAACGACTTCATCGTGCCGATATCAGCCTTGATGCCGCAGAAAAACATCTAAAGGAGCTAACGAAGAAGAAGTAAGGCATCAAGTGGTATATTAATCACCGAACTTGGACTTTCGGGAGCATCGGAATTTCAATGGCTACGGTTTTGAGACTAGATATTTACGTTCTTCGCAGCAACATCCTGTCGGTCCTCATAGCATCCTGCGGGATGTGCGTCACATCTCGCCGCACCAAACCACTCCAGCCGTCATCCAGCAATCAGGAACAGCATGTCCTCCCTATGGTGGTGTACCAACCAACTTCTACAACTTCACCGAACGGGACGACACCGGCGATTACACTAGTTTCTTAAGGCAGAACAGCACTGTGACCCCCTGTATTTTTGCCATTTTTCAAGAATTTTTTTTTGTGGGAAAAATAAGAGATATTCGAAATTTTTTTTGGTTTTGTTTGTTGTTTATTAAAGAAACATAAAAAAAAAATTTCGAATTTTTTACACCTCATGATGACGCTCGGGAAGCTCCCGCGTCAGGGACTGTTGCCTCTGCAGTAGTTCGCGGCACGCAGCAGAACTCTATTCGAAGTCGATCTGAAAAGAAACGACGAGTGTTTTCGTTAATAAAATGATATTTTGAAGAGAAGAACACAGGGATTTGAAAAAATATTGATTTAAAAAAAAATAGGCACGCTTTTGAAATTAAAGGACGATTTTCGAGCAAAATTTCTCGTTGAAAATAGGCGATAACTTTTTTTATTATTGAGATATCGAAAAAATCCTATGTACTTCTTTAGACAATCTACTTATATTGATGCAGTCCAAATTTAAAGTCGATCCGATAAAAATTGCTCGAGTTCTGCTGCGTGCCGCACTCAAGAAAGTGGTTTCGAGAAAAACGCGTTCAAAGTTTTAGGTTTGTTAATTTATGCGATAAATTGGAAAAAAATGTTTACCTTTAATCAGCGATGCCGGCACCATATAGCTGGTCTTCAAGAAGCAAATCATTGTCCGTAGCATTTTTTCTCGAACTTGTATAGGCTCTTCTTGCCTCTTTTGCAGCGTCTGTGAGCGAGCGCTCCGCCAGCTCGATCCGCGCTGCGTTGGTTTCAACGCAAAAATTGAAACAATTTGGGCCGATAGTTATCCCCAACGTCTCCAAAACTTTCATGAGGCTTCTCAGGCCATCATTGAATAATAATACCGCGATAACAGCTGCAATATCGACGATTTTTTTGCTCCCGGACTGACACTTGGGGGCTATTGCCCATCTGATTTGTTGTAGCTTTCGTTGTTGTTTTGCGTGAAGCCGCCCGAACAACGCTGCAGCAAATCGTCTCTGCTCAAATTTTCGAAGACTGGCATAATTGCCTCCAATACTTCCTCCGGAAGAGGCGGCTTATGGCGACATTCAGAAATATTACCGCCTGCAACCGCTCGCTGCCACGAACACCACGACTCGGCTCCCTCTGGGCAATCGTCATGTTGTGGCTCACTATCTGTGGATATTTTGTTCGATAGTTGCCCAAATTGCCTTCCTAATTTTTTCAACATCATCGCTGTTCCTCCGAATAGCCAAGCCGTAATATGTGCTCAACTCGTCAATCAATTTTCCGGTGAGCTTTCCTCTGCCAGACAATCCTTTTTGTTTTTTCACGATTTCGCGGCGGCGCGTCCCCACACGTTTTTGGACATGATCGATGCATTCTTTTTTTTTTATCTCGAAACCGTCGTATGGATCGCTATTCGATATGCCCGGAAACGTTTCAGAGTCGCTGTCGCCAATATAATATTTATATTTTATGCCGTAGAGCTCTTCAGACCGTTGAAACATTTCGACAGTTGAGTCGACTTCCATTTTTCCGGAGGAGCTGCTATGGTTCGCCTGGCGCTCATCGTCGTAGGTACTTTTCCATTCCCAGTACTCCGTGGTGCTTTCTTTTGTTTCCCAATGCTCGCAAGCTTTGCAATATTTCGATTTCACCATAACGTCGATCACATTTTTAGTGTACCAGCCGATTAGTGATGTTATGCAGAAAAGCCAGCTGAAATCGCGCTTACGCCACGATCCGTCGCCTGAAACGATAATTCCGTCCTCCGCCCCATTTTCCAACGAAATTATCTCCTCCTCAAGTGCAGCCTTATGTTTGCTCACTGTGCTCACAGTTTTAGTGGCAATCGAAATCGAATTTAAGATTCGATCGTAGAAAGACTGAAATATGGGGCGCCGTAGGTCCATAAATGAACAAAACTTCATCAGGCCATTCAAACAAGGCCATTCATTCAGACGCCAAGAAGACGCATACTGAATACGATCCGACGATTTATTTCGTATGCATTGTCAATCATAGGACACGAATTGATTTGCACTTTTCCACAATGGCCGCAATCGACCTCGATTTTGAATCCGAGTCCGCGCAAACTATTTTCAGTAAACTTTATATCACGATCACACACTTTGCACTTCACTAACGTCGATATAATGTTCAATGCATTGACGAGGTGTACTATACGATAACCGAAATCGTTAGTAACACCGATCTCCAAATCGTCCGACGATTTTAACTTTTTCGCCGACGTGCCCACATACTCTGCAGAACTATTTTCGTAGCTATAACGGTTCAGAGGTTTTCGATTCGAAATTTTCGTTCGACTCCTCGTCACATAGCTCCGTTTTGTTCCCTTTTTCCCCGCGTACACTTTCGGATTATCCATTTCGATGTGCAAAGAATAATTCTGAGCGTTCGATATTTATAAACGAAACGATTCGGAGCGTTTAGACACGAGTAGCGTCGCTTCTATTCGCAAACTGACGCTATGACGCTATCCCTATACCTGCCTTGAAAATTTTTCAATTATCGCCACCTATAGCTTTTTTTCGAAACTATATTTATAACAATTGCCGGTTTTTGTGAAGGGAGACAAAAGAATACCTGGGAAAGACCCGCAGGACCTGGGAAAGGCCCGGTATACCTGCCGACCCTGAGGCGCGCAGCTGCGCGGGACCCCGAGCGTCACGAAGCGCTGCACCGCTCCACAAAATATTTAATATCTCCGAAAATAATTATTTTTTTTCACCTGGGTCCAACGGCATCTTAATTGTAAATGTATTTTAGATTTTTCTAGATGGTGTTCAAAAAATCGATTTTTTTAAGCCGTCACAGTGGTGTTGTCCCGTAAGAGTAAAATACGCCCTTGTTCTGACTCGGGGACGAGCCACTTGAAGCTCGCGAACTCCATCCCCACGCTTCCATCTAATAAGGGGGGTGTCACATCCGTATATAATTTTTCCGTAATTCTCCTTCAGATTCGGAATTGAACTCATTTGAACTTTATATTGCAAAGTCATGCATTCTCCGAGCACACCTCGTATTGAGCAGCCAAAATTAATCCGTTTAGTTTCAACCCCGATTTCTTCACAATGCTGATGTCTTCATCCACAACTTGCGAAGCGAATGAACTCCAATAAGGACTGGGAAAAAGCCACGGCCGCGCAGCCTATACGTATTTCGAATTTCGTTACTTAGAGGCAAGCAAAATTGCTGATTGGCACCAAAATTTAGAGGCAACCCACCATCGAGTTGCAATAATTTTTGTTAGTCTCTCGCGAATCTTAGGACTAAGCGGAGCTCAACAGGGGCCGAAGCTCTGTACCCTGAGTCTCTTGCCGTGCCCTTAGAAGTTAGTTCCGAGTACGCGTCTTCGATTCTTAGCGATGAAGCATCACTGCCCGACGGTTCAGTGAGGCACTGACGTCCAGCATCTCATCACGCTTCGCAGGCTAAAAAGAACTCATTACTGTGTAGAAATAATTATTCGTTCAACCAATCGCTCAAATAATAAACCCCAACTCGTAATTTGCGTACGTGAGTGTCATACTATTGCACTGTCTTTGAGGAAACCCGAACGTCCAGCGTCAGCACGGTATCAAATTACAAGCTCATCAAATCGTAAGTTCAATCAACCCATGTTTGATGTAATAATTTCCATCTTTGTAAAACCGATTTAACCAATGAAAGGAAGCTGCGATAATAAGCTATCTTGTCAATAATAATTATCTGTATCAAAATTGTATCCTCCATTTCCAAATTCTCAAAACTTGATAACGAAATATATACATAAATTTCGACAGAGCATACTTGTCTCTTTATTCAAAAGGCCCAAGACCCTTATATTAACCGACTAGATAGGTGCGCCAAGCGCTTTAATAGCTAACCCGAAAAATATATGGAAATAGATCGGACGACTCCGACTCTAGAGTCATTCCAAAATAAATCTAAGCCCGCTCAGTAACACAAGCGAGCATAACAAGTTCAACGATTCGGCAAAACTTCGTCTGTTTGCAGCAGAAAACGTCTGTGCGAAACAGATTACTGGTGGTTTTTCAGCCACGCTCTTATTTATTTTTTAACTTGGAACGCTAGAAAACTTTTCTCAGTCGTCAATAGTGCCACGTATGGCATTTGCCAAGTTTCGTGAGGATCTCAACAAATACGTCTCTCAACAAATACGTCTCTCAATTTTTCCCATATTTTGGGTGGAGTTGATGCTCAGTATACGTAATAAAAATATACGTTTTTGTCGCCAAAGGCGTTACCACATAAGAGCCATTCGGTCAGAGACACCGACTCGTGGTAGTGTTGTGTTACATGCATCACCTATACATCGTCTCGGGAGGTCCCGGCATGCGTTGGTTCGACTCCCTTATAGATACGAGATTTGCCGCCTGCGGTTCGGCTCGGGATGGTCATATACACAGCTTCAAGGCGGAAAAATCTTCATCCAGCGGACCGGACCTCGATCGGTGTTTTGAACTTTAACTTTGGAAATAAAATATACTAGAGTACGATATTTTATCGAAAACAGATTTTTCATCAGGACTTTGAAAATCGTTTCCATCGTTCGCAGCGGGACTTTGAAACTTTTCGCCGCGCATTGCTTGACTGAAATTTTTATTAACCGAACATTCATTGATTTTGCCGTTTATACTGCAGTGTTGTAGCGATTGGAGCGGAAGATTGAAAAAAAAATTTATGCTCATTGCTCGACTTAGTAAAAATTCCATCGCGATTTTGTCATAGAGGGTAGACCGATCGACCATCCTATCGGGACATGTAGAATCTTTTCGCCGAGGCACAGGCCGATCAATTTTTTCCCAAGGGAGATGGAACATTTTCGTCGGGTATCCCGCGGGTGGACCGATCGACCCTTCTATCGGGACGCGCAGAATTTTTTCGTCGAGGCACAGACCGATCACCTTTTCCCCAAGGGAGATGGAACATTTTCGTCGCGTATCCCGAGTGTGGACCGATCGACCCTCCTATCGGGACAGATCGAAGTTGTTCCTCTAGGCACAGGCCGATAACCCTTTTCCAAAGGGAGCCGGAACACTTGCGTCGAGTATCCCGGGTGTGGACCAATCGACCAGCCTATCGGGACGCACAGAATTTTTTCGCCGAGGCACAGGCCGATCACCTTCTTCCCAAGGCACATGGAATATTTTCGTAGAGTATCCCGAGTGTGGATCGATCGACTCTACGATCGGGACCCGCGGAATTTTTTCCCCTAGGCACCGGCCGATCACCTTTTTCCCAAGGGAGTTGGAACATTTTCGTCGGGTATCCCGAGTGTGGGCCGATCGACCCACCTATCGGGACAGATCGAAGTCTTCCGTCTTGGTACGGGCCGATCACCTTTTCCCAAAGGGAGATGGAACCTTTGCGTCGGGTATCCCGAGTGTGGACCGACCGACCATCATATCGGGTCACGTAGAATTTTTTTGTCGAGGCACAGGCCGATCATCTTTTACTCAAGGGAGATGAAATATTTTCGTGGAGTATCCCGAGTGTGGATCGATCGACTCCACGACCGGGACACGCGGAATGTTTCGGCCGAGGCACAAGCCGATCACCTTTTTCCCAGGGGCTGATCGAACATTATCGTCGGGTATCCCGAGTGTGGTCCGATCGCCCGGCCTTTCGCGACAGATAGCAGTCTTTCGTCTAGGCGCAGGCCGATCACCTTTCCCAAAGGGAGACCTTACGTTTGCGTCGGGTATCCCGAGTGTGGACCGACCGACCATCATATCGGGTCACGTAGAATTTTTTTGTCGAGGCACAGGCCGATCATCTTTTACTCAAGGGAGATTAAATATTTTCGTGGAGTATCCCGAGTGTGGATCGATCGACTCCACGACCGGGACACGCGGAATGTTTCGGCCGAGGCACAGGCCGATCACCTTTTTCCCAGGGGCTGATCGAACATTATCGTCGGGTATCCCGAGTGTGGTCCGATCGCCCGGCCTTTCGCGACAGATAGCAGTCTTTCGTCTAGGCGCAGGCCGATCACCTTTCCCAAAGGGAGACGTTACGTTTTCGTCGGGTATCCCGAGCGTGGACCGACCGACCATCCTATCGTAAAACGTAGAATTCTTTCGTCGAGGCACAGGCCGATCACCTTGTTCCCAAGGCACATGGAATATTTTCGTAGAGTATCCCGAGTGTGGATCGATCGACTCTACGATCGGGATACGCGGAATTTTTTCCCCGAGTCACCGGCCGATCACCTCTTTCCCAAGGGAGATGGAATATTTTCGTGGAGTATCCCGAGTGTGGATCGATCGACTCTACGACCGCGACACGCGGAATGTTTCCGCCGAGGCACAGGCCAATCACCTTTTTCCCAGGGGCCTATCGAACATTCGCGTCGTGTATGCCGAGTGTGGACCGATCGATCCGCCGTTCGGGACAGATACAAGTCTTTCGTCTAGGCGCAGGCCGATCACCTTTTCCCAAAGGGAGACGGAACATTTTCGTCGGGTGTCCCGAGTGTGGACCGAACGACCATCCTATCGTGACACGTAGAATTTTTGCGTCGAGGCACAGGCCGATCACCTTTTTCCCAAGGCACACGGAATATTTTTGTAGTGTATCCCGAGTCGTATAATCGACTATACGATCGGGACACGCAGAATTTTTTCGCCGAGGCACCGGCCGATCACCTTCTTCCCACAGCAGATGGAGCATTTTCGTCGGGTATCCCGAGTTTGGGCCGATCGACCCGCCTATCGGGACATATAGAAGACTTCCGTCTAGGCACGGGCCGATCACCTTTTTCACAAGGCAGATGGAATATTTTTGTAAAGTATCCCGAGTGTGAATCGATCGACTCTACGATCGGGACACGCGGAATTTTTGCGCCGAGGCACCGGCCGAACACCTTTTTCGCAACGGCGATGGAACATTTTCGTCGGGCATCCCGAGTGTGGACCGATCCAACCGTCCTTACGGGACGGGTAGAACTTTTTCGTCGAGGCACAGGCCGATTACCCTTCTCCCACGGCAGACCGATGATAATCGTTGAGTGTCCCGAGTGTAGACCGATCCAACCGTTCTACAGTAACGGAGACAATTCTTCGAACCTTCGCGCATTTCTCGACTACGTAGATTATTTTTCGACGACCATTTCTTGACTCGGTCGATTTTTCGAATCGATACGCACTGCTTGACTTGGCCGATTTTCGTCGACCGGAAAGGATACGGGGTCTTATGGCGTTCGAGCGTAATCCCGCGCCGCCTGCTGGTTCGCTCCTTATGATACGGGCATCACCCGCATCACCGATCGAGTCGAGTGACTTTCCGACACTCTGAAAGCTAAGCAGGCTGTTACCCGAAAGTGGTCGTATGCAGCTCACACTTCTAGGAGGTCCCTGAACAGCAAGCACCTACGGACATTTATCGTGAAGGCGGATCCATACACAATGGTCCAGCCTGTGCTACCTGGCCTCCAGGGCATACGCTACCGGCTTCTATCTACTCTCACAGACCAAGAGCCACCTCCATGGGGGCGGGCGATGGAAAACTCCTTTGCCTTTCGCTGGATCGACTAGCGAAGAGACCAGATTGGCCACGCGGCTTCGGGTCCGACAGCTCTACCGAGGCCTTCGCCCCGGCGGAGACACCGATCCCGACTCCGAGTGCTCACGGGGAACCTCGGGAAGGCCTGCTCCTGCGTTCTGCCCGGACACAACCCAGAAGACAAGGATCTAGGAAAGGTAATATTATATGGAGTGCGAGCCTAATGTGGGCGTGCTGTGGCGGTCGCAGCTAGGATTGCTATGGACCCACAGATTGTTTTATGTGTGTTGTTGTGTGTGTGGATGTGTATCTGGTCGCGTTTGTTCGTGTACGACGTCATTACCTATTTCCCTGCTCTGCTTGAGATCGCGTTCGCGGGGCCCGGGGCGGGTAAGATGAATCGGGAAGTTTTGCGGGTCCACCCACCTTTCGCCGGGGGAGCCCGACGTACTTCCTGGCTAGGGCCCCGTGGGACGTAGGTTCTCCTACCTGAAGTACCGGATATTGACAGGAACCGCGTTGGCTACCCTATCCGGGACGAGCTTTCTCTGTCCCTCTGCTCTAACTTCGGTGTTGTCGTTCCGCTCGACTATCCCCCCTCCCCCCACTATTCGTTTCCACCCCTCCCCTGGCCACGTACTCAGCCGCTATCTAAACCTTCCTGCGCCCTTTAGCCAAAGGGCTTCCCGACAGAAGTCGGCGAAGACGGTGAAGGCCTCTGCGGTGGCAACCAACTGGCGTACCGCCGCTGGCCACACCCTCCCGCCGATGAATTCCCGCAGAGTGACTCTCTGCGCTTCGAAGCTTAGGCACTCGAGTAGGAAGTGCTCGATCGTGTCCCGCCGCCCACACACGCAGTCCCCGCCCTCGACAAGTCCGAGTGACGCGAGGCGCGCCCCGAAGTTGCCGTGGCCGGGGATAACCTGCGTGCTGTAATGGTTCGGCGTGAACCAGCCCGCCGCCATTCACTCCTGGATATTCCCGAAGAAGGCGTATGTGTTTCGGCCGTTGTCGGCAGATTGCCACGCGGCCTGCCACATATTGATCGCCTTGTTCTTGATTCTCTCGATGGCGTTAGGCGCCCTTCCCGGAATTTCCACCCCGTTTATCGCGGCTCCGTGCCCCTTTCTTATGTGGTACCGCGCCCCGGCTTGCGTCAGCAGAATACCCACTGGAGCAGCCCCTGCAACAACACACTCAGAGTCGTAGGAGAAGGTTCTGTATGCCTCAGTGACCGCGATCAACGCCAGTCGCTGGGCGCTTTTCAAGACTCGAAGTTCTGCCTCCTTGCAGAGGTCAGACAATCCCGCGGCGGCATACGTCACCGTCGGGACGAAAACCCACCTGTAAGTTGTGCTAACGGTCGCGGATCTAAGTTCCCACCCGACCCTAGCGATTTTGCCCAAACGCTCGAAGAGGGCTGCACTCTTCTTCCTAAGATAAGCGCAATGGGAGCTCACTCCCATCTCCTTATCGAAATTGATGCCGAGATACCTAACGCTTTCCTTGAACGATATTCTAGCCGGATCATCCCCTATCCGGAGTGTCGGGTATCTGGTGGCCAGGTCAGGCCTTCTAGCAGCACGGCGCACGCGGTCGGGACGGTCTCCTCTCCGTCTTCCAATTGGCGCTCTGCGCCGCCATTCGCTCTTGAGGAGTATGGCTTCGGTTTGTGTTTCGGACAATTGCAGCTTGGCGCTCCGGCACCAGGCTACAATTTTATGTACTATCGTTTGTGCCCTGACCTCAAGTTCCCGCCGCGAGTTGCCTTCGACCATGACCATGAGATCATCGGCGTAGGCAAGAAACTTGTTCGGGGCGATCTCCTCGAGGATAGTGAGGAGACCATCGAACATGAGGTTCCAGCAGGTAGGGCCAAGGACCGAGCCTTGTGGGCACCCTTCCGACGCCGCTCGGAGACCTCGCTGTTACCCCACGAAATTCCCAGGCTTCTATCGCTGAAATAGTTGCGGATAACGTTGAAGACGTTCCGCGGACAATCTCGTGATTTTAGACTATCAAGAACCAGGAGCCGCCACACGGTGTCGAAGGCACCCGTGATGTCGAACAGGAGTGCGACGGTGTACACGTCCTCGGACGCGGCAGCCATCCTACGCAGCTCCACGATCGCATCCTCAGTCGACTTTCCCGGAACGAAGCCGTTCTGCCGCTCGGAGGTCTTGCCCGGGCCCATCGACGACCGCGCAATGCGCCCCTTGACGGCTTTTTCGAAGAACGTACCTACCATGGAGAGGAGGCATATGGGCCTATACGACTTTGGGTCCTTCTCGTCCTTGTCCTCGCCCTTCAGAAGGACTCGAAGGGAGCCCCTCTTCCAGGGAGAGGGAAAGACACCCAAGCTTATACAAGCGTTGAACAAACGAACCAGCACATCGGGAATGACCGCGAAGGCCCGCTTCAGCACGACGACCTCGATTAGGTCGCGTCCCGGGGCCTTCCCGCTCTTGAGGGCTTTAAGGTGGAGGGCGAACTCCGCTCGAGTGAAAAGCGGGTCGTTGGAAGTGTCCGGTGCAGCGAAGGCACCCTCCTAGACTTCCCGCTGTTGGGGGTATCATCCTCTCCCCGATCCTCGGGGACGTGGATCTCAAGGAGAAAGCTGGCGGTTTCCTCCATGTCCATCGTGGAGCCGTCGCCTCGCCGTAATGTGCTGAGCACCCTCTCAACTCGAAGCTTTTCCGACTGGAGTTTATAGACGAAACCCCAGGGCTTCTCGTTGCCGTGCGACGAGACGAAACTCCTCCAGCATTCGAGCTTGACCCTCTTCACCTCCCGACTATATTCCCGCAAAGAGGTGCGGTACTGGAGCCGGATTTCGAGGGGCCGAGCGTCATCCCTTTCTCCCTGCAGAGCCCTACATTGCCGGTGAACCTCTTTCTTGAGGTTAGTAAGATTGGCAGTTCACCACGGGTTGGCCTTCCTGAAGTACTTTTTCCTGGGCTTGGCTCCCTCGCAAGCCTCCGTGAGGATACTCGCGAGAGTGCCAGCCACATCCTCGACCTCTCCGGCGGACGTCAGTGGGAGGGCCTTTAGCCGCTGCGCCAACAGGTCGGCGAGGGTCCGGTCGAACCGCTCCCAGTCGGCTCCTCTCACATTAAACCGGCCGGCAGCGAGGCGCCCGTCATTTCCCTCGGCCTTTGGCACCCTCAGACCGACGTCCAGAGCGTAATGATCGCTCGTTGTCCATTCCTGTCGCACATTCCACTCGCCGACGAAGCGGCTCATGGAAGGCGACCCCAAGGTTACGTCGATGTAGGACGAACCCGTGACCGCCCAGAAGGTGGGCGGCTGGTTGACATCGTTGTGGACGGTGTACCCAAACCGACGGATAAGCCGCTCCAGTTTGGCACCGCGCCTGTTCGTGTCCTGAGGTCCCCAAAGGGAGGACCGGGCATAGGCGTCTAACCCGACCAGAACTCTCTGCCCCCTCAGCGTATGAAGCACTGTTTCGAGATGCCTGACCTACAACTCGATCTCGTTGCTCCACTGGAAGTAGTGGGATACGACGTAGAACGAGAAGCTGGGTGCCTGCACCATCACACAGACGTAGTGCGCGGTGCTGAGTTGCGAGACGAAGATCATCTGGAAGGAGGGGTTGCACACCGCCACCGCTGCCCAGGGGCGTTCTGAGCGGACGGCAGCGTCCCTCATTGCAGCCCCTAGCCCGTAGAAAGTGTGGCTCGTGCCTTGGCGTCGGACGTAAGGTTCCTGCAACAGCAGGACGTCCAGGCGCTTTTCGGCAACGAGCGAACGCACTTCAGCCGAAACGACCGCTGAACGCCTGGCGTTCGGTTGCAACACCCTGATTTTTTCGGAAGCTTGGCTGCCCGGTGCGGCCACATTTACCGCGGTTTGCCTGTCAGGAGAGGTGGGGGGGCTTGGACGGCGACGTTTCTAACTACCCCGGCGCGCGCAGCCTCGGTCGGCTGGGTTACTGTCCTAGCATGGTTCCCCTCGTGTCTAGAAAGAATGACTCGATCGGCGCGAAGGCCAAATTCTTGATACCGGGGCCGGTCGTTTATAACTCCGGCACCCCGGGGGTAGCGCGGGTCGCCCAGGGCCGACTCGACAGGAGGATTTAGTCGCGCCCTTGCTTCTCGAGCCACCCCTCGGGTGTTCGGACGCGCGACCAGGCCGCCCACTCGTCCATCCCCAGAAATGTCAGCACTCATACCGTTTTTTGTAAAAGTTCCCATTTGATTCCCACGAGTATGGTGGAAGTAGTGGGTGCACACCGGGCAGAGCCACCTATGCCTGGGTAGGGGGTAGATACAACAAGGTGCCCTCGGTGCCCTGAGGGGATCGTTAGCGGCGGCAGCAAACAAATATAAACAAAAATATCCTCCGTGCAGCCAGCATACCCTGGGCACGATGCCTCCCACCACTCGTCGCGGAGGTTTTGGCCCCGCGCCCTGGGGCAGCGACGGACCGCTGTAACGTGATAAAACAATAGATAAATAAGGCGAAAGAAAGTTGTAGATTAGTTGGTTGGGAGCACTCGGTTCCGTGCCACCACCGCGACTAAGGTCGCGGCAGGACCGGGCCCAAGATACCCCACCTGAAAACTAAAAATAACGTCATTAAGCGGGAGGGCTCCCCGTGGCCACTCCCGTGCGTGATTCGAAGGAAAGACGCCCCGCATGGTCCCGTGGGCTTTATCCGGCGTCCCCTCTCGTCACCCCCTTTCACAGTGGGAGGGAAAAATGCCGAAGGAGGGGGCGTCGCCTCGGGCGAGTAAAGAAGGTGGGAGGGGGTTGGGAGTAGGTGCAGGATCGTTGGAAACCTTCACTCCGTCCCCCAGGGATCCGGGCGGGCCTGGCCCGCGCACACCAATGGCGGGAGGTACCGGAACCAGCCGATAGAAGCCAGCACGCAGGCTGTCTGAGCCATTTGCGTCATTTGCACCCTCAGGCAGTCAGTACCTGCCGTACCTTGCACTCACCGTACATCCGCCAGCCTGCCTCAAGGGTGCATCCGATATGGCAATCCGCAGCGCGGATCAGATTCGCACTCCATCGCCCAGCCCAGTCCCCGCCGACGGGGCGAGCGGGAGGGGCTCCACGACGCTGAGCCCCCTTAAGGGGAACTGTGGAAACCCTTAACCACCTCGCCCCGGATCCACCACGGGGCAAACCTCCCCGTGGCTCCACCACGGGGAGATTTGCGCAGGCACTTGACCCTAAGTGGGGAAAGCAGCAACCCCCCTTAAGGTCTTAAGAGCCAGTAGATAGGGAAAGAGGGAATCTCGTTAATGCATTCATGCGCGTCACTAATTGGATGACGAGGCATTTGGCTATTTAAAAAAAAAAAAATTTCATCATACCATTCTAAGAACATTAGCAAGATAAATTAACGACGGGGTAAAGTATTAACATTTTTTTTTCATTTAAAAAAAAAATTTTAAATGAATGCATAATATATCAAGAATATTGTGTTGAAATTTCAAGTCGATCGGAGTAAAATTGACGAAGTTATGAGTATTTGAGCGTCTATTGCTCCATGCCGGGTTCTATACCTGGGCAGCAGCTGCGCGGCGCGCTATTGTATTTTTCGACCCCGAATAAATTTCTTGATAAACGGGCCTGTTCCGGTCCCGTTATGTATATTCGAGGCATGGTGTATATTAGTATACACATACTGGTGTATATTAGTATACACAGAAGAAAGAGTTTTGCGTAGACAAACGCAAAAAGATGCTCTCGATCATCTTGATGGAAGCCTTTTGCTCTACGGATCTGGCATCGACGACTTTGAGTGAGTATAAGAAAATTGTCGAGTTTTATTTTGAATTTCTAAAAATTCAAAGATAATTGAAAAATCTGAAAACATTCATATGTATTCAGAAAAATGAACGAATCACGAAAAAAATTGGGTTGCGGCGAACTTTGTTGACTAATTTTTTTTTTTCATCATTTTGGAATTATTATTATGCAAAATTAATCTTTTCAGTACCTTTAATATGCAGGAATTTTCTCAGATTTTGATGCAATCGAGAAGTGTTCTCAAACTTATGTGCAATGAGCGCTAAGCGTCCAAACTCTTCTGCGTTTTTCAAACCGTTTTTCTGAAACTTGTCATATTTGAAATCCGTGTGCACGATAACTCAAATTCTACTGGACCAATCGGTTTGAAATTTTGCACAGCACTTCTTCACATAATTCACCAGGTATTGTCGACAGCTTTTTTGTTTTTTTAAAATAATTACTAATTTTTCAACAACAAATTATCCGATTTTTTTTAGCGAAAATCGGGTTTTTGGCTCCCAAGTGCTACGAACAATCAAAAAATCGAAAAAAAAAATCCTCCCGCCATTACCTCGAGAAACATCTCCTTTAACAAATGCATTTATATTTTTTTATTTCAGATGATTCTGTTGCGAGTTATGGTGCACACCGCAAACCAACTTTTTTTCGCGGCGCCTCCGGGGTTTAATTTTCACTCGCTCAATTTTGAATATTTTGCAATGCAAATTTTGGAGCATGTTGTTCAAATGTTACTTTATTATACGTAAATTTTTCAATGAACGAACACCATTCGTTGCGCCAAAAAAAATCTTAAAAACATGCCTTTTTTTCGCCGAATTAACTTCACCCCGCCCCACAGTGGGGCAGAATCCCAAAAAGCTGGCCAAAATTGGGAAAGTGTCCAAAATGATCTCCAATTCTCTTCTCGGGGGTTTTCGGGGTCGCTGAATACGAATCTGTTATCAGAATTACGATTTTCAAAATGGCGGACCCAAAATGGCGGACATAATTCAACCAATTAGTCAAATAATTCAGTAAAAATTTGAAGAGTATGTGGCTTCCGGATGGAGGCCGTGTTGAGAATCAGCGTTGCGCCGACGTTTCGCAAACGTTACAGTCTGCATCATCAGGGCTGAGAGCTCCGATACTGAAGCTCCCGTGTCTCAGGCATTCCTTATATACTTGCAGTCATCGTTCCAGATCACTGCACCAGCCAATCAGATGTTTTAATTGATCGGCCGGTCAATTAAAAAACCGGGAGGACGGTGTGCCAAATGGGATTGACGTGATATCCACCATCTCTGTTTAGATTGTCCGGATGTTTTCGGATTTCCAAGCCTTCTCGGTGTTTCCTAGAAAAATAGCTGTTTGATGGGGCCAGACTTTGGGCTTTATCGAACTGGATGGCATGACCAGTTTCCATCCAATGCTCGGCCAGGGCTGATTGTCCAATGTGGCCATATTTGATACACCGTTGATGTTCTTTGATCCGTGTACTGATCTTCCTCCCGGTTTCTCCTATGTACACTTTGCCGCATGAGCAAGGTATCTTGTACACTCCTGGTGCACTTAATGGTGGTCTTTGGTCTTTTGCACTCGGAACCACTTGTGCTAGCTTCTTCTGAGGTTTGAAGATGACTCGCACGTTATGTTTCCCAAGGACCCTGCCTATGCGATCGGTTATGCCCTGAAGGTATGGAAGGGAAGTTGTTGCTATTATTTGTCCTTCATTCTCCCCTTCAGGTTCTGTTACCGTTTTCGGATCGGCTATTTTTCTTCTTAGTTGTTTGATCGTTCTTTCGATGTTGCCTGGCTTGTAGCCATTATCTCCTAAAGCTTTGCGTAGGTGTTCTAGTTCATCCTCGAGAGAGTTCGGTTCGGAGATCGCTAGAGCTCTGTAGACCAGAGAGCTTATGACCGATTGTTTTTGGGAGGGGTGGTGATGGGACGTAGCGTGGAGATATCTATCCGTGTGCGTTGGTTTCCGGTAAACTTTGTGGCCCAAAGTGCCATCGTTTTTCCGTTGAACCAGTACATCCAGAAAAGGAATTTGATTGTCCTGTTCTATCTCCATGGTGAATTGTATATTGGGGTGCTGGGAGTTGAGGAAGGTTAAGAAATGATTGAGGTTTTCTTTGCCGTGACTCCAAATGACGAAGGTGTCATCGACGTATCGGAACCAGGTTGAGGGTTTGAGAGGTGCTTCTTGCAGAATTCTGTTCTCGAAATTCTCCATAAAGATGTTGGCGATGATAGGGGAAATCGGGGAACCCATGGCTGCGCCTGAAGTTTGTTCATAAAACTGGGATTGGAATTGGAAATATGTAGAGTTTAGGCAATGTTCTATGAGGGCTAGTAGGTTAGGAGCAACTTTTTGGGATTTTCTGACTATTTCTAGGGTTTCATGGGTTGGGACGTTTCTGAACAACGATACAACATCGAAACTTACTAGGATGTCTTCTGGTTGTACCTTGATGGACTGGATCTTATTCACAAATTCCCGAGAGTTTTGGATATGGGAGTTGTTGAGGCCTACGAGTTCCTGCAAGGGTTTGCAGAGAAAACGTGCCAAATGATATGTAGGGCTGCCTATGTTGCTAACGATGGGCCTTAGTGGGATGTTGTTTTTGTGTATCTTTGGCAGACCGTAAAGCCTGGGTGGTAGGGATTCCTTGGGTGTAAGGATTTTGATAAGGTTCTCCGACAGACCAGCCTTCTTTAGAAGTGTCGTTGTTTTCTTTTCTACGCTTGATGTTGGGTCACGTGATAGTTTCTTGTACGTGTTGGTGTCCTCGAGCAGGTTCATTATTTTCCTGCAGTAGTCCGTTTTGTCCATGATAACAGTAGCATTCCCTTTATCAGCTGGTAGTACTAAGATGTCCTTGTTTTTCTTCAAATTTTGAAGAGCAAGGTGTTCTTCCTTTGTGATGTTCTGCTGAGGGGGTTTTGCTTTGTGTAGAATATTGGTTATCCGTTGCCTGATATCGTTGCTAGTATCAGGTGGGAGACGGTAGATGGCAGTTTCCACCTGGCTGATGATTTCTCTGGTTGGAATGTCTGTCGGTGCGATGGCGAAATTGTGCCCTTTTGCGAGGACTGATGTTTCAGCTGCGGAGAGTGGGTGGTTGCTTAGGTTTTTTACTGTGTGGGTTAGGATGGGTTGTTTCGTCTGTGGGCATAGTTTCCTGAATTTCTCTATTTGATTCCTGGACCTCAGGTCTGCACAGTGGAGGGCTTGTTCGTGTGTGACCCGGTCAAGATCTTCCCACAGCTGTGGTTCCAAACAGTCAGATAGGCGTAGGTGAAGTTTAAGGAGTTTTTGGGAATTTTGGTCTAAAAGCTTTTTGGTGACAGATATTCTCTCCTTTACCAGTCTCAGCGAGGCCTGGTGGAGGATAGTCTTGGCTTGTTTTGATGGAAAGGGGTTTTTTAATTGAAAACATTTCGGTACCACTTGTTGGTCGCGGCACCTTTTTAGGAATGTTAACGAGCACAGCTGGATGTGCAGAGTTTTCCTGAGTTTGGAAAAGGTGTTAACAGAACCCAAAATAGCCTCTCCGTGTAGGCGTTTTATTTTAGTTTTAAGGCTTTCACGGCTCTTTATGTAATTTGAAGAGTATGTGGCTTCCGGATGGAGGCCGTGTTGAGAATCAGCGTTGCGCCGACGTTTCGCAAACGTTACAGTCTGCATCATCAGGGCTGAGAGCTCCGATACTGAAGCTCCCGTGTCTCAGGCATTCCTTATATACTTGCAGTCATCGTTCCAGATCACTGCACCAGCCAATCAGATGTTTTAATTGACCGGCCGATCAATTAAAACATCTGATTGGCTGGTGCAGTGATCTGGAACGATGACTGCAAGTATATAAGGAATGCCTGAGACACGGGAGCTTCAGTATCGGAGCTCTCAGCCCTGATGATGCAGACTGTAACGTTTGCGAAACGTCGGCGCAACGCTGATTCTCAACACGGCCTCCATCCGGAAGCCACATACTCTTCAAATTACATAAAGAGCCGTGAAAGCCTTAAAACTAAAAATTCAGTAAAAAATACCCAATCATATTTCTTAAGGGTTTTTGGGATCGCTGATTACGAATTTGTTATAGGAATGTTAATTTTCAAAATAGCAGACGCGATATATAGACGATTCCAAAAAAATGTTCAATTTTTAAATATTTTTTAATAGAAAATGTTTCATAATATTTTTAGGTTTAAATGAGTAGAAAATCTCTTGAGCCATGTTTTTATTTTTGAACAATTTCTTGAGTACAAAATTTGCAATAAATCAAATATCTGTTATTTACTTCTAGTAACAAAAATCTTGTATGTCATCTTCAATGTTGGAATCATCCGATTCGGATTCTGATGTTGACCCACTTGTATCCAAATCGGAATCGTTCCGTATCTCTTGTCTGGTGACTTCAGGTTGTTTTAACATTTCTATAGCTTCTTTATGTAAAGATTTCGCCGGTCTCTGTGGCAATTTCCTGATGCTTGAGAGAAATGGATCTGATGATACTAAGAGCCTATAGAAAATGTCTCTCATATTTGATTCTCGAGAGCATTTTCTTGAATGATGTAACCTGTAGTTCTTTATGTCCTTATTGCGTGACTCTTGGGCCTCTTCAGAAAGTTGTCCGATCAGTAAAAGGGCATATTTTACAATTTCTGCCCCGTACATCAACACTTTGTGCACAGATGTTGGCATGTAATACCATGGATATAAAGCAACGAATAAACGGGCAGTATTTACACAATAGTCTTTGAATTTTTCTTCGTCTATATCATACCTGCTCGAAATTGCCTGCAAAATAACATGAAATCGGTGAATTAAATTTTCATCGACTCCTGTTATTTCAGCAGATATATTAGCATTTTCGAAAAAACGGCGGGCGGTATTTCCATCGTTTGAGCTGCCATATCCTGGCTTTGGTCGATCAACGATAAGCCCCAGTGTTGTCTTAAATTGAGTCTGTATGTCTTCCTTGCGTACTTTCACAATCTTTTTCACTTCCTCTTCACGAGCTTGCCACTTTTGAGTTGTGAGCTTATACGACAAATGCAAACAGCACTCGAAAAAACGAATCCACGCATGTATTGTAGATATGCCAAATCTTAAATTATCTGTAGTAATGTCCATTTCTATAATTTTGTCGATGTTATTAAAATCTTTAGAGGTGGCTTTGCACAGGAAGCAGCGTTGTGCAGAAGTGGTACCGGTTACAGCGTTACAGAGTTTGCCGTCTATAATCGTAAACGACATACAATAGGTTACTGAAATTGATTTTTCATTTTGTTCAGTAGTGTATGGCGCAAGACCCGCAATCTGCTGTTCAATGTCGGTAACTTCTTTCAATGTTGATTGTACATCTTCATGTACAAACTGCAATCGTATTGGTCTGCAGAATCGAGGAGATGAAGGTCTAGGATTTTTCCACACAATAGTTCCTTCATCCGTCTCGTGATTGTTGTAGATTAATTGCAAAGGTACCAGAGAAGTATAAAAAATACTTTCATCAGATTTTCCAGCCTCATCAAATTTTTGCTTATAAACACTTTGACCGCTGCTTCCATCACATCCCCATTTACAGTGAAGTACTAATTTTTGCAGAATTTCAGAATTTAGAGTATCGATGACATCAGCCTGAAGTTGTATAATTCTGTATGTGGTATGATCAAGTAAAGCCTGTAGTTTAATTTGTGCGCACGACTCAGTAATATTCATGTACACAACTGATGGATAACAACGATTTTTTGCTTTTTCTACTTCATGGTATGATGGGTATAATTTGCATTTACGTGCTCTAGCTGCATTTCTTGATAGCTGATAAGAGCGCTTTGATTCTCCTTTCTCGATCATCAAAGAAAGTGCTTCGTCTGGGGTTAAAGGTGTCTCATTTTTTGACCGAACGGCAGCTATATATTTTGAGGCTGTTGTTGGGCTGGTTAATGTGACATCTTTAAGAACTTGAGCAGCATCCACTTGACCAGAGGTCCTTAAACTCATTTGAGCAGCATACGTCAATTCTTCTGTAGATAAAGTAGAACGTATTTCTTCAGTCTTTCGCCTCTTAGATCTATCGCTGGATGAAGCAATGGATTTCGAAGGTCGTCCAGATGTTCCTTTTTCATCATTCTTCACAATCTTCTCAGATGTTGATGTTGTGCATTCAGTATCGGATAATGTTGAAAAACATACGGTGCCATTCAACCTTTCTTCATTATTTTTTAGAAACTTTTCTTGGCTTCTATTTGCTCCTTTCCATCTGGATCGAAAATTTGCAAATAACAGTCCTAATGACTTTTCATCCTCGTCTACTTGTATCACATGTTCTGTTTTCTTGAAAATTGCATCTTTCAAAACTCCAATAACGAATTTCTGTTCGTTTTTTAAACGGTCTTTCACCATGAAAAAAACATCTCTTCTTGATAATTCCATATTTGAAGATTGGGAAGACTGTAAAATACCAAAATAAATATGCACAAAATTGAATGACATTATTTTGAAATCATTTTATACTTAACAAAACTATATACGGTGTTCTGACTCGAAATGTACAAAAATAATTTATTACTACTAAAAATGATTTTATATTTATAAAGAAAACGAATATTTATGATATAAATGATTAACAAATATATTTACATACATTCTGCACGAAAAAAAAATCGACATTACATGAAATCTGTCTTTACGAGAATCACCTCTGTGTCAGTATACAACAGGTATAATAAAGCCTGAACAGCAGGCGGGCTCCTTTCTTTCATACATGGCTGCTCTAGGAGCCCCTCGTCAGTCCTTGCCGAATCACCGTCTACACTACGTATACACTATGTACGTATACACTAATACACCTTTACTGCCGAAAACCGTTACGCCGTACAAACATGGGGGAAACACAGTTCTAGCTACTGAGAGTTCTTGCAGGAATATTTTATAAAATGTTGAGATTTTCGTAAAGCGTACATTTAGAATAATAAATTACTATATTAAAATTTAAATGATCTATGAATATTAATCAATAAATGAACATACTGCAAATGGAATTGATAAATAAATATTAATCTATGTTAATAGACAGAAAATATACCAACGCGCTGTAACGTAATAATCATTGGATTACATTCACACGTCCGTTAATGTCGCGCCACGTATTTCTCCCTAAAAATTAGTCTAACTATTCGTTGAGCACTCCTGAGCAGCCAGTTTTTTAGTATATTGTATTTAGTACTGTACACTATCAGTTTCTTGTTGAAACAAGGTCGAGACTCGCGAAGACATTTTTAAAACTACTTTCGTAAATCGATTTTCGAAAAAAAATGTATAATTTTTTATGTTTACTTGTTGCAAAATTTAGATATTTCAAACATAAAATAAGCAATAACTGTGCATAATTATATTTTCTGCATACCTTCAGAAAGTTTTTCCATTCTGCAGAATTAAAATTGAGACAGTTTCGTCTGTTTCACAGCACTTCGAAACAGGCAAGAATTTTTCGACGCGTACGCTTGTTTAATGCGTACCGAACGGCGGCTGAATGTCGACTGATGTCGAGGCGACCCTAGAGCAGGTATAAATCTGCCCGGTCCGGAATTTCGTCCTAGGACTATCAGTAAACAAGATCTGAACATATATAGACGAATATATACAACTCAAAAAGTTGACTTTTGGCCAGCTTTTTGGGATTCTGCCCCACTGTGCGCCCTTAAGCCGACGATGCAAGGACAGGGAAATCCACCCCTCCTGTTTCAGTATGGCTATCCAATTCCTCCTCTCGTTCTTCCCCGACGGACGGCCGTGGACTTATTGAAGTTCCTAAATGTACCGATGCCTCCGACGAGTACACGCGTTGAGATGGTCCTTAGATCTCCTTTTCGTATGACTCTACGGCGGAGCAGCCCAGTAGCGTACTCCTTGCTCCAAAGCTCCCTCCACGATAGAGTGATGAAAGAGAAGCTGACCTCTCTAGCTCCCATGTTTTTGACGGCATCCGTGATTCCTTCGTTGTCACCGTAGTATCCAACCTTTCTCCGGTGCGCAGCGTCCAGGTCAGATTGTTCGCCAACAACCTGTGCATCGATGACCATGCCCTCGTTTCCTCTAATTGCCACAATATCGGGTTTTCGGTTTCCCTCAACCATCGCGATAACTGGTTCATTCGATACAGTTCAGCCTTTTTCCACAAGACCCCGGCTCACATAGTCAACGACGGCATTATGGCACTGCAGTCGCGCTCCGTGCGTCCTGTGGCATATCTGCAGGACGTGGTTGGTGGTCTCGATTTAACCGCAACCGGCTCGGCAGCTCCTATCTCCCCTTCACCCTCGTCCAACTCTGGACCGAGTGGGCACTGCGTTAATTCGCAGCCGGATCAGGTTGATAAAGTCCCGTCCAGACAAAAATCCAGTACCATCGCTTGTCCATGAGCGCTGTCCTGGTAACCCGGAGGATAACCGAAGAGCAGCCCCATCGCTGGATTTATGTAACCGCTTCGCCCATAACTTTTGGAGGCCACGAGCGTTGGCGATGTTAACGCCATCCGTATGAAGGCGCCTTTCTGTACTGGTAATGTCCTTTTGTCGGAAGAGTGATCGCTCAACCGCTCCAGCATTGAGCTGGTTGAGACGCTGGTATCTGAGGAGTCGACCAAGCCATCTAACCGAAGGTATTCCCAGGCCCCCATCCAAGGTGGAGGCGTGAAAATAGGCGTTTCGAACATCGTGTGGGAGGCTCAGCCACTTTCGAACCGCTCCACGAACGGTGCGGTCTATCCTATTCAGGATTCCGATGTGCTCTTACCAAGTGCCAACAGATAGTAAATCTTCGGTAGGACGTATACTCGGAGTGCAAAGACTCGTTGTTGTGGCTTCAAGGGAGCGCTCGTGAGCTTCGCAAGATGTTTTTGAATCAGCTGGTTTAGTATAACTGTCATTCGTCGCTCTGGAGTGAAGGGTATGCCCAGATATCTAAAGCTGTCCGTGCGTTTCAGAGCCGGTACTTCTCGCTCATTAATCCGGAAAATACAATCCTTGTCAACCACAACACGCTTCTCTCTCGGTACAGTGCGCAGCGCAACCGTGACACATTTCTCTGCATTGGTCGATATACCACATTGTGCTAGAAACCGAGTTGTTATAGAGAGACTATCCTGTAGGCCATCTTTAGTGGTTCCTAACAGGATAATGTCGTCGGCGAAGGCCATGGCACTGATGGTTGTGCCTTCAATGTTTGTTCTGGTACCCGGCAGCAGCATCTTCAATAGCCAATCAATGACTAGATTGAACAACGTGGGTGAAAGGGGATCGCCCTGCTTTACCCCACATTTTGGTTTTATTTGCTCGGAAAGGTGATTACCATATCTTAGTCGCGTTGAGCTGTTGTTATACAGCGCTCGTACGTATGCGATAGCCGGTGTAGAAACACCGCGTATCTTTAGAGTTTGCATTATGGTGTTATGCGACACGGAATCGAAGGCCTTAGCAACGTCAATCAATGCCATATACAGAGGCTTCGCTCGATTATGGTGGTATCGAAGGATAAAGTCCAGCAAGAAGGTGCTCTCAGCACAGCTGTCAAATGTTTGAAAGGCCCGTTGTCGCGGATCCAGGGGGATCGCGTTGATAATGCACGTGGCTAATATTATATGAACGGCTCGTAGCAGAATGGATGATACCGTTATTGGACGGTGTTCTCCCCGTTCTGTCGCATCACCCTTCTTCGGAATCAGTGTGGTAGTTGAGATTCCGAGGTGTTCAGGTATCCTAGCGCACAGCATTAACAGGTTGAATATTCTTTCCAGAATTTCACCTGGAGTTTCTTTGTAGGAACCAAGGTGAATGCCATCCGGAAAGGCTGCTGTGCCTCCATTGAAGTGCACTTTTTGGACCTTCTCCGGCAGAATCGGTGACCAAATCTCGGTCTTCTCCACCTCTGGCTGCTCATCTTCAGGTTCGCATGTTGTATCCCGCTGCATCCGGGCACACCAGAAGGGCTCCATAATGTTTGGTGGTGGCGGATTGTGTGGTTCGCCATCGAGAATCTGGCCTATACATCTGCTGCGGTTCTTCTTCCACAGAGACTGCGCGGGTGCATACGCAGCACGCCGAGCTTATCGCTTGGTGAGTACTTGAGTGGGTTCTTCTTGAAAGGTCCTGCCCGTCCTTACTTGGGCCGGTGGAAAAGTTTGCCTCAGGTATAGCGATAATTCGCCGTACAATGCATCCGCGCTCTATCTCCCAGCGTTCTCGCATATCCTGTCAAGGATTTGCGAACGATACTTCTCTGACCTGAACGGCCTGAGATCGTTTAGGTAGATGATAATTGGGCCATTATATTCGTGCCCTATTGCCGGGGGAGCGATAACGGTTGCGGTGATGACCAACTCGTTTTCTCTCTGCTCAAGCAGCTCTCTTAAGGGACGACACCATTGTGACGGCTTCAGTAAATCGATTTTTTGAAAACCGTCTAGAAAAATCTAAAATACATTTAAGATTAAATGTATGGACCGTTGGACCCAGGTCGAAAAAATAATTATTTTCGGAGAAATTGAATATTTTGTGGAGCGATGCAGCGCTCCGTGACGCTCGGGGTCCCGCGCAGCTGCGCGCCTCAGGGTCGGCAGGTATACCGGGCCTTTCCCAGGTCCTGCGGGTCTTTCCGAGGTACTCTTTTGTCTCCCTTCACAAAAACCGGATATTGTTATAAATATAGTTTCGAAAAAAGCCATAGGTGGCGATAATTAAAAAATTTTCAAGGCAGGTATAGGGATAGCGTCATTGCGTCAGTTTGCGAATAGAAGCGACGCTACTCGTGGCTAAACGCTCCGAGTCGTTTCGTTTATAAATATCGAACGCTCAGAATTATTCTTTGCACATCGAAATGGATAATCCGAAAGTGTACGCGGGGAAAAAGGGAACAAACCGGAGCTATGTGACGAGGAGTTGAACGAAAATTTCGAATCGAAAACCTCCGAACCGTTATAGCTCCGAAAATCGTTCTGCAGAGTATGTGAGCACGTCGGCGAAAAAGTTAAAATCGTCGGACGATTCAGAGGTCGGTGTTACTAACGATTTCGGTTATCGTATAGTACACCTCTTCAATGCATTGAAGATTATATCGACGATAGTGAAGTGCAAAGTGTGTGATCGCGATATAAAGTTTACTGAAAAAAGTTTGCGCGGACTCGGATTCAAAATCGAGGTCGATTGCGGCCATTGTGAAAAAGTGCAAATCAATTCGTGCCCTATGATTGACAATGCATACGAAATAAATCGTCGGATCGAATTCAGTATGCGTCTTCTTGGCGTCGGTTTGAATGGCCTGATGTAGTTTTGTGCACTTATGGACCTACCGCGCCCCATATTTCAGTCTTTCTACGATCGAATCTTAAATTCGATTTCGATGGCCACTAAAGTTGTTAGCACAGTGAGCAAACGAAAGGCTGCACTTGAGGAGGAGACAATTTCGATGGAAAATGGGGTGGAGGACGGAATAATCGTTTCAGGCGACGGGTCGTGGCGTAAGCGCGGTTTCAGCTCGCTTTTCGGCATAACATCGCTAATCGGCTGATACACTAAAAAAGTGATCGACGTTATGGTGAAATCGAAAAATTGCAAAGTTTGCGAGCAGTGGGAAAAAAAAGAAAGCTCCGCGGAGTACTGGAAATGGAAAAGTAGCCACGACGATGAGTGCCAGGTGAACCATAGCGGCTCCTCCGGAAAAATGGAAGTCGACTCAGCTGTCGAAATGATTCAACGGTCTGAAGAGCTCTGTGGCATGAAATATAAATATTACGTTGGTGACGGCGATTCTAAAACGGTTCTGGGCATATCGAATAGCGATCCATACGACGGTTTCGAGAGAAAAAAAGAGTGCATCGATCATGTCCAAAAACGTATGGGGACGCGCCTCCGCGAAATCGTGAAAAAACAAAAATGATTGTCTGGCAGAGAAAAGCTCACCGGAAAATTAATTGACGAGTTGAGCACATATTATGGCTTGGCTATTCGGAGGAACAGCGATGATGTTGAAAAAATGAGGAAGGCAATTTGGGCAACTATCAAACATAAGATATCCACAGATAGTGAGCCACAACATGACGATTGCCCAGAGGAAGCCGATTCGTAGTGTTCGTGGAAGCGAGCGGTAGCAAGCGGTAATATTTCTGAATATCGCCATAAGCCGCCTCTTTCTGAGGAAGTATTGGAGGCAATTGCGCTAGTGATCGAAAATTTGAGCAGAGACGATTTGCTGCAGCGTTGTTTGGGCGGCTTCACGCAAAACAACAACGAAAGCTACAACAAATCAGTTTGGGCAATAGCCCCCAAGTTTCAGTCCCGGAGCAAAAAAATCGTCGATATTGCAGCTGATATCGCAGTATTATTATTCAATGATGGCCTGAGAAGCCTCATGAAAGTTTTGCAGACGTTGGGGATAACTATCGGCCTAAATAGTTTCAATTTTTGCGTTGAAACTGACGCAGCGCGGATCGAGCTGGCGGAGGGCTCGCTCACAAACGCTGCAAAAGAGGCAAGAAGAGCCTCTACAAGTTCGAGAAAAGATGCTAGGGACAATGATTTGCTTCTTGAAGGCCAGCTATATGGTGCCGGCATCGCTGATTAAGGGTAAACATTTTTTTTTCCAATTTATCGCATAAATTAACAAACCTAAAACTTTGAACGCGTTTTTCTTAAAACCACTTTTTTGAGTGCGGCACGCAGCAGAACTCGAACAATTGTTATCCGATCGACTTCAAATTTGGACTGCATCAATAAAACTAGATTATCTAAAGAAGTAGATAGGATTTTTTCGATATCTCAATAATAAAAAAAGTTATAGCCTATTTTCGACGAGAAATTTTGCTCGAAAATCGTCCTTTAATTTCAGAAGCGTGCCTATTTTTTAAAAATCAATTTTTTTTCAAATCCCTGTGTACTTCTCTTCAAAATATCATATTATTAACGAAAACACTCGGTCTTTTTTTTCAGAGCGACTTTGAAGAGAGTTCTGCGGCGTGCCGCGAACCACTGCAGAGGCAACAGTACCTGACGCGGGAGCTTCCCCAGTGTCACCACGGGGCATGAAAAATTTGAAATTTTTTTTATGTATCTTCAATAAACAACGAAAACAGCTACAAAATTTTTTTTCGTATATCTTTTTTTTCCCAAATAAAAATTCTTGAAAAATGGCTAAAAAACAGAGGGTCACAGTGGTGTTCAGTCTTAATGTAAGCCGATAGGCTGGATGTATCCGCGTACTTTTCAGGGAGTCAAAGCTTCGCTCCGGAAAAGCTACGTACAGCTCTTGGTTCATAAATTGAGCTCCAGCTTCTGTTAACTCGATTTCCTTTCTCGCGAGTAATGTGTCAGCTTCCTTGTTCCATACGAAATTCATCTGTCCTCTGGCTTGTTGGTTATGCCAGTCTGTGTGGAATCGCGAATGGTGGACTCCTCGCCCTGTTCTCGTGCCGAAACTTCGGTCACATCCAGGGAAGAGGCAAGGTAAGCCGCCTTACACAGTGGGGGTGGATCCCACCCCGGCATCATCCGCCGTCGATTCCAGAGTGACCCGGCCAGTGGGCCGAGCGCTGTGACTGCGGGTTATCCGAGGCATATTTTGATTGTTTGGGCTGGATGATGCCGGGTTGAGCTTTGGGGCGATGCTTTGATTTAATTACACAGTCGGACTCGCCTAGTCCGTGCGAGTTCTGAGCTGAGCCTTGAATGGCAGCCGAAGTGGACGACCAAGACGATGAAGCACCGCCAAGGCAGCCTCGCAGCAAGGGAGATCCGCGGGTGGCCAAGGCACGGAACCGAGCTCGGATCCCACCAGCAGCGCGCCTTGTAGAGGAACCAGCGTTCACTTCACCCCGGCCCGGCACGTTAGCCAAACGCGCTTCCCTAACAAGCCCGACGCACCCCGCTCCGCAGAGCCAATCCTTATTCCGAAGTTACGGATCCAATTTGCCAGCTTCCCTTACCTACATTAGTCTATCGACTGGAGGCTCTATCCCTTGGATCCCTGCTGCGGATATGGGTACGAACCGGCGCGACACCTCCACGTGGCTCTCTCCTGGATTTTCGAGGTCCGAGGGGAAGGTCCGGACACCGCCGCAACTACGGTGCTCTTCGCGTTCAAAACCCCATCTCCCTGCTAGAGGTTTCCAGGGAACTCGAACGCTTATACAGAAAAGAAAACTCTTTTCCGATCTCCCGACGGCGTCTCCAGGCCATTTTGGGTTACCTCGACGAACCCTCTTGCGTGGGCCCGAATTGTATACAGTTCCGCTGCCGGGTTCCGGAAGAGCAACCGGATTCCCTTTCGCCCAATGGGCGTGTGTCGAAGTATTTGTTCATTACACAGATGACTCAACACCGTCATCAACGTAGGATTTCTCCTAGGGCTTAGGATCGACTGACACGTGTGCAACGGCTGTTCACGCGAAACCCTTCTCCACGTCGGTCCTCCAGGGCCTCGCTGGAGTATTTGCTACTACCACCAAGATCTGCACCGACGGCGGCTCCAGGCAGGCTCACGCCCAGACCCTTCTATGCACACCGCCGCGACCCTCCTACTCGTCAGGGCATCATGACGGAAATAAATTTCCTCCTCACTTGTCACTGACGGCAGAGTATAAGCACGACGCTCAGCGCCATCCATTGTCAGGGCTAGTTGCTTCGGCAGGTGAGTTGTTACACACTCCTTAGCGGATTCCGACTTCCATGGTCACCGTCCTGCTGTCTTAAGCAACCAACACCTTTCATGGTATCCCATAAGCGTCGACCAAGGTGCCTTAACTCTGCGTTTGTTTCATCCCACAGCGCCAGTTCTGCTTAACAAAATTGGCCCACTTGGCACTCTGATCCGAAATCTCGTGGCTTCACCGTTCGAGCAAGCCAAAGATCTCACCCATTTGAAGTTTGAGAATAGGTTGAGGTCGTTTCGGCCCCAAGGCCTCTAATCATTCGCTTTACCAGATGAGACTCGCATAAGTTCTTAGAACTCGCGAGTGCTAGCTATCCTGAGGGAAACTTCGGAGGGAACCAGCTACTACATGGTTCGATTATACTTTCGCCCCTATGCCCAGTTCCGACGATCGATTTGTACGTCAGAATCGCTACGGATCTCCATCAGGGTTTCCCCTGACTTCGTCCTGACCAGGCATAGTTCACCATCTTTCGGGTCCCAACGTGTATGCTCTGGGTGCGGTTCTTCTCGCAATGAGAAATAGACGCCCCGAGAGGGCGGGATTACATCGCGACGCGACCCATTCCCCCTCGGTCGGCGCAAGGCCGACCGTCACTTTCATTGCGCCTTTAGTCCTTAGAGTTCCCAATGACTCGCGCACATGTTAGACTCCTTGGTCCGTGTTTCAACACGGGTCCTGAAAGTACCCAAAGTCGTAGCGTCGCCGAACGGTATATCGTGTTAAAAAGCCAATCCTAGGACTCCGCCAACTAACAGCTGGCCAGGCCCGGTGACGGCGCTGGGTCCGTAACGTCCGGGATACACCGGCCTCGCTTGCGCCGGGCCGGACGCAGTTCAAATTTGCGGCTCGATACCGCGCGAGTACTGCCGGGCAGCTGGTCAAGACAACCAGGGGTCTGTCAGCCACATGACGCCGTGAAGCGTTGGACCAATGCCAGGCACTCGGCCGGGCCATAGTCCGACACCCAACGGGTCGCGACGTCCTTCTAGGGGAGAAGTGCACGCCAACGACACCAGGCAAAAAACCACACGGACGTGTACCTCAAGGCCGAAGTCGTATGGCATCACGAACCGCGCACGTGCTTGGATCGCTGACGATGAATCTCCCCATTCGTTCTTTTGGGTTTTTCAGGTTTACCCTTGAACAGTTTCACGTGCTCTTGACCTCTCTCTTCAAAGTTCTTTTCAACTTTCCCTCACGGTACTTGTTCGCTATCGGTCTCGCGGTCGTGTGATGCCTTAGATGGAGTTTACCACCCACTTAGAGCTGCACTCTGAAGCAACCCGACTCTAAGGAAAGACCCTCCCGGAAGGCGTCCCGGTCGCTAAAGGCCTGGCACCCTCTACGGGTAATTGGCCCCAATCAAGATGGACTTGGACTCGGGCATACGCCTCGGGATAAGTGGATCCTCCCAAACACTACATTTCCCAGCGACAGTGCCGCGGGATTCATTGCTGGTCTATTTCCCGTTCGCTCGCCGCTACTAAGGAAATCCTGGTTAGTTTCTTTTCCTCTGCTTAGTAATATGCGTAAATTCAGCGGGCGGTCTCGCCTGCTCTGACGTCGTCGATTTTACAAAAGATGCGAGACTCTTCATATCGCTCAGAATCTTCTCATTTACCGGGTCTTGCCCGCGCGAGAGCACTTTAAAAATTAGAGTCACACCGAGGAGCTTCCCGTTCGATGGGCTTTTCTTTGTGTTATGGGGGTACCCACTCACGAGGGCAAGTTCACGCAGCGTGCACACGGCATCGCAATCGTATCTGTCCTTTAAACTACACGTAGCCCTGGGACTCGATCGACCGGCCGGGAGCGACGCGTTTTAATGCGTCGAACAGCGACTCGCAAGGTGCACGCTCACACCAATGCACGGTTGGCAGCCCCGCTCTTTTTCCTCGGAGCTCTGTGAGTTTCCATTGCTCTCGACAACACACGATCGACGCGGCACGATTCAGCATATCGCTCATTCTCTCAAAGAATCGCGGTGTAGTACTACAAAATAATTATTGTCCGTATAACACCGCCCTCGCGGCCAAAATATTCACGTGACACACAAAAACTGGAAGGGGCGGAGAAGAGATAATGCGCGCGCGCGCGTTGTGCAACGTCGTAAGCAACGTGTGAAAATTGCCCGTTCGATAAGTCGACGGTTCGCGGTAACACGAAAAAAAAACATCGTCGGACGAAAAGGAACGAATTCCTTGTCAGATGACGTCGTCTTTTTGGTATTTTTTTGGGCGTGCACCGAACTTGGAGACCGAATGTATATCATATGCACGAAGAAACTTTTCCATCGTGCACGCGATATCGTCAAGGCACTTCTCTGTTCGCCGCTCTCTCTCTCTCTTTCTCGCTCCACAAACTGAGAACGGCCATGCACCACCACCCACCGCATCAAGACAGAGCTGGCAATCTGTCAATTCATCCGCTGTCCGGGCCTGGTGAGGTTTCCCGTGTTGAGTCAAAATAAGCCGCAGGCTCCACTCCTGGTGGTGCCCTTCCATCAATTCCTTTAAGTTTCAGCGTTGCAACCATACTTCCCCCGGAACCAAAAAGCTTTGGGTTCCCGGAAGCTGCCCGCCGAGTCATCGGAGGAACTTCGGCGTATCGCTAGCTGGCATCGTTTATGGTTAGAACTAGGGCGGTATCTGACCGCCTTCGAACCTCTAACCTTCGTTCTTGATTAATCAAAACATTTTTGGCAAATTCTTTCGCGTCTGTCCGTCTTGCGATGATCCAAGTATTTCACCTCTAACATCGCAACACGAATGCCCCCATCTGTCCCTATTAATCATTACCTCGGGGTTCCGAAAACCAACAAAATAGAACCGCGGTCCTATTCCATTATTCCATGCACACAGTATTCAGGCGAAAATAGCCTGCTGTAAGCACTCTAATTTGTTCAAAGTAAACGTACCGGCCCACCTCGACACTCAATGAAGAGCACCACGATGGGATATTAGTTGGGTTGCCCGGTTAAGAGCTAAGCCCACCGGTAGGACGTCTCACGGCATGCTAGTTAAACACCGCGAGCGGTGAACCAACATCCTGACACACAGATTCAACTACGAGCTTTTTAACCGCAACAACTTTAATATACGCTATTGCAGGCGCAATTACCGCGGCTGCTGACGTCAGACTTGCCCTCCAATGGATCCTCGTTGAAGGATTTAAAGTGTACTCATGCCGATTACGGGGTCTCGGATGAGTCCCGTATCGTTATTTTTCGTCACTACCTCCCCGTGCCGGGAGTGGGTAATTTGCGCGCCTGCTGCCCTCCTTGGATGTGGTAGCCGTTTCTCAGGCTCCCTCTCCGACATCGAAACCTGATTCCCCGTTACCCGTTACAACCATGGTAGGCGCAGAACCTACCATCGACAGTTGATAAGGCAGACATTTGAAAGATGCGTCGCCGGTACGAGACCGTGCGATCAGCACAAAGTTAATCACAGTCACCAAGGTAAATGGTGGACGAGCAAGCCCGCCACCGATTGGTTTTGATCTAATAAAAGCGTTCCTTCCATCTCTGATCGAAACTCTGCTTTGCATGTATCAGTTCTAGAATTACCACAGTTATCCAAGTAAATGTGGGTACGATCTAAGGAACCACAACTGATTTAATGAGCCATTCACGGTTCCACCTTAATACGGCATGTACTGAGACATGCATGGCTTAATCTTTGAGACAAGCATATGACCACTGGAAGGATCAACCAGGGAGCTTCGTAAATTGTACGAGAGCTCTCACTCTCTCTGTTCTACACGCTCAGACTGGTGTTTGCCCGGACTAGCGAGAGACACGATTTTTCTCTATCACAATATAATTGTGTTTTGTTTTATCGAAGACGACTTAATGTCAACGATTTTTCATCAGACTCGGGAATCACCGTAAAAACTCTCCCCATTTGTGCAGAGCACGTGCTCATCCCTCAGTTTCTTTTCATATTTCGTTACTTAGTTTTGCCATGAGAATCAATGAAAACTTAAACGATTCCGCAAAACTTCGTCTGTTTGCAGCAGAAAACGTCTGTGCGAAACAAATTACTGGTGGTTTTTCAGCCACGCTCTTATTTATTTCTTAATTCGTGAACGCTAGAAAACTTCTCACAAGGATCATCCCTCAGGTGTCCGCCTCTGATTTTGTTGAAACTCATATATGTGATAGAGCATCAAAAATTTTGAGACACGTATTTTTTTTTATCGGCGGAAAAACGGTTTTGAGGGGTGAAACGCGCCCTCGAAAATAGGGGTGATTTTCGTTTTTCGTCGATAATGGTATCGTTCTCATCTCAAATGTATAGTACATGAAAAAATAAACATTGTTGCAATTTGAATTTTTTTTATATCTCATACCGTTAAAACGTTATCGACGAAAAACGAAAAAACATCGTTATTTTCGAGGGTGCGTTTCACCCCTCAAAACCGTTTTTCCGCCGATAAAAAAAAATACGTGTCTCAAAATTTTTGATGCTTTATCACATATATGAGTTTCAACAAAATCGGAGGCGGACACCTGAGGGATGTTCCTTGTCAGTCGTCAATAGTGCCACGTATGGCACTTGCCGAGTTTCGTGAGGATCGCAACAAATACGTGTCTCAATTTTTCCCATTTTTTGGGTGGACTTGATGCTCAGTGTACGTAACAAAAATATACGTTTTTGTCGCCGAAGGCGTTACCACATAACAGCCATTGGGTCAGAGACACCGACTCGTGGTAGTGTGATACATGCATCACCTACACATCGTCTCGGGAGGTCCCGACATGCGTTCGTTCGACTCCCTTATAGATACGAGCTGTGCCGCATGCGGTTCGGCGCGAGACGGTCTTATACACAGGTTCAAGGCGGGAAAATCTTCATCCAGCGGACCGGATCTCGATCGGTGTTTTGAACTTTAACTGTGGAAATAAAATATACTAGAGAACGATATTTTATCGAAAACAGATTTTTCATCGGGACTTTGAAAATCTTTTTCATAATTCGCAGTGGGACTTTGAAACTTTTCGCCGCACATTGCTTGACGGAAATTTTTTTTTACCGAACATTCATTGATTTTGTCGTTTATACTTCAGTGTTGCAGCGATCGGAGCGGAAAATTGGAAAAAAAAATTTACGCTCATTGCTCGACGTAGAAAAGATTTCAACGCGAATTTGTCATAGAGTGTAGACCGCTCGACCATCCTATCGTGACATGTACAATCTTTTCGCCGAGGCACAGGCCGATCACCTTTTTCCCAAGGGAGATGGAACATTTTCGTCGGGTATCGCGAGTGTGGACCGATCGACCCTCCTATCGGGACGCGCAGAATTTTTTCGTCGAGGCACAGACCGATCACCTTTTTCCCAAGGGAGATGGAACATTTTCGTCGCGTATCCCGAGTGTGGACCGATCGACCCTCCTATCGGGACAGATAGAAGTTGTTCCTCTAGGCACAGGCCGATCACCCTTTTCCAAAGGGAGCTGGAACACTTGCGTCGAGTATCCCGGGTGTGGACCAATCGACCAGCCTATCGGGACGCACATAATTTTTCCTCTAGGCACAGGCCGATTACCCTTTTCCAAAGGGATCCGGAAGACTTGCGTCGAGTATTCCGAGTGTGGACCGATCGACCATCCTATCGCGACGCGTAGAATTTTTTCGTCGAGGCACAGGCCGATTACCTTTTTCCTGAGGGCGATGAAATACTTTCGTGGACTCTCCCGAGTGTGGACCGATCGACCCTCTTAGCGGGACGCGCAGAATTTTTTCGTTAAGGCACTGGCCGATCACCTTTTTCCCAAGGAAGATGGTACATTTACGTCGGGTATCCCGAGTGTGGACCGATCGACCCTCCTATCGCGACAGATAGAAGTTTTTCCTCTAGGCACAGGCTGACCACCCATTTCCAAAGGGTGCCGCAAGACTTGCATCGAGTATCCCGAGTGTGGACCGATCAACTATCTTATCGGGACGCGTAGAATTTTTTCGTCGAGGCACAGGCTGATCACTTTTTTCACAAGGGAGATTAAATATTTTCGTCGGGCATCCCGAGTGTGGGCCGATCGAGCCTCCTATCGGGACAGATAGAAGTTTTTCGTCCAGGCACAGGCCGATTTCCCTTTTACAAACGGAGCCGGAACATTTGCGACGAGTATCCCGAGTGTGGACCGATCGACCGTCCGGTTTGACCATACGATCGGATCAAGCGGAATTTTTCCGCCGAGGCACAGGCCGACCACCTTTTTCCCAAGGAAGATGTAACACTTTCGTCGAGTATCCCAAGTGTAGACCGCTCGACCAGCCTATCGGGACGCACAGAATTTTTTCGCCGAGGCACAGGCCGATCACCTGTTTCCCAAGGCACATGGAATATTTTCGTAGTGGATCCCGAGTGCGGATCGATCGACTCTACGATCGGGACCCGCGCAATTTTTTCCCCTAGGCACCGCCCGATCACCTTTTTCCCAAGGGAGATGGAACATTTTCGTCGGGTATCCCGAGTGTGGGCCGATCGACCTGCCTATCGGGACAGATCGAAGTCTTCCATCTACGCACAGGCCTATCACCTTTTCCCAAAGGGAGACGGAATCTTTGCGTCGGGTATCTCGAGTCTGCACGGACCGACCATCATATCGGGACCCGTAGAATTTGTTCGTCGAGGCACAGGCCGATCACCTTTTACCCAAGGGAGATGAAATATTTCCGTGGAGTATCCCGAGTGTGGATCAATCGACTCCACAACCGGGACGCGCGCAATTTGTCGGCCTAGGCAGAGGCCGATCACCTTTTTCCCAGGGGCTGATCGAACATTATCGTCTGGTATCCCGAGTGTGGTCCGATTGACCGGCCATTCGGGACAAATAGAAGTCTTTCGTCTAGGTGCAGGTCGATCACCTTTTCCTAAAGGGAGACGTAACATTTTCGTCCGGAATCCCGAGTGTGGACCGACCGACCATCCTATCGTGAAACGTAGCATTCTTTCGTCGAGGCACAGGCCGATCACCTTGTTCCCAAGGCACATGGTATATTTTCGTAGAGTATCCCGAGTGTGGATCGATCGACTCTACGATCGGGACACGCGGAATTTTTTCCCCAAGCCACCAGCCGATTACCTTTTTCCCAAGGGAGATGGAGTATTTTCGTGGAGTATCCCGAGTGCGGATCGATCGACTCTATGACCGCGACACGCGGAATTTTTTCGCCGAGGCACCGGCCGATCCTCTTCTTACCAAGGGAGATGGAACATTTTCGTCGGGTATCCCGAGTGTGGGCCGATCGACCCGCCTATCGGGACATATAGAAGACTTCCGTCTAGGCACGGGCCGATCACCTTTTTCCAACGGGAGACGGAACATTTTCGTCGGGCATCCCGAGTGTCGGCCGATCGACCCGCCTATCTGCACAGATAGAAATCATCCGTCGAGGCGCAGGCCGATCACCTTTTTCACAAGGCAGATAGAATATTTTCATAGAGTATCCCGAGTGTGGATGGATCGCCTCTTCGATCGGGACACGCTGCATTTTTGCGCCAAGGTACCGTCCGATCACCTTTTTCCTAAGGGCGACGGAACATTTTCGTCAGGCATCCCGACTGTGGAACGATCCAACCGTCCTAACGGGACGGGTAGAACTTATTCGTCGAGGCACAGGCCGATCACCCTTTTCCCACGGCAGACCGATGATAATCGTTGAGTGTCCCGAGTGTAGACCGATCCAACCGTTCTCCAGTAACGGAGAAAATTCTTCGAACCCTTGCGCATTTCTCGACTACGTAGATTATTTTTCGACGACCTATTCTTGACTCGGACGATTTTTCGACTCGACACGCACTGCTCGACTCGATACGGGGTCTTATGGTGTTCGAGCGTAATCCCGCGCCGCCTGCCGGTTCGCTCCTTATGATACGGGCATCATTTGCACCATCGGCCTAGTCGAGTGACTTTCCGACACTCAGGAAGCTAAGCAGGCTTCTACTCGAGAGCTGGTCGTACGCAGCTCACACGTCTAGGAGGTCCCTGAACAGCAAGCACCTACGGACATTTATTTTGAAGGCGGAACTATACACAATGGTCCAGCCCGTGCTTCCCCGCAATTCTGGGCATACGCTACTGGCTTCTATCTATCTTTACAGACCGATCGCCCCTAGTAAGACACCGGGCGATGAGAAAAATCCCTTGGCCACTGCTGGCTCGTGCTTAGCAGTGAGAGCGATTTCGTTACATCGTAATCCGTCGTCCCTCAAGGGGACCCATTCCGGCAGGTAACCCCAGGCGGGAGCGACAAGATTCCAATGAATCCGCGGGGAACCCCGGGAAGGCCCGCCCATATGTCTCGCCTGGACATGGCCCAGAATGAAAGGAGTCTGTAGAGCTCTGAAGGACCAGGGAGGCGGGAACCCGAGCACACCACATTGCCGGGTGAGTCTAGTCCCTATAGGCGCGGAGCGGTAAACGCTCTCTCCGAAGCATGGTACCCGCTCGTTGCAGCCAGCAACGAAGACTGTTCGCGCAGAACGGGCCATCACTTCCCTCGTCGGAGGCTGATCAGGTGGGAAGTACGGTATGTACGACCGCGTTCGACAAGGACAGGGATTTGGATGAGGCAAGGTTGCCTCTGTCCAAAAGCCTGGGTGGGGCCTTCACGCCGCCATATATGCGCAGCAGGAGAGCACAAATCGATCGTGCCTCGTTTCGTCATAAGCTGCCACCCTATCTCTCAGTGTTCAACGAGTGGACCCTTAGGTCCGCTTCTGACAAGGAACATCCCTCAGGTGTCCGCCTCCGATTTTGTTGAAACTCATATATGTGATAGAGCATCAAAAATTTTGAGACACGTATTTTTTTTTATCGGCGGAAAAACGGTTTTGAGGGGTGAAACGCGCCCTCGAAAATAGGGGTGTTTTTCGTTTTTCGTCGATAATGGTATCGTTCTCATCTCAAATGTATAGTACATGAAAAAATAAACATTGTTGCAATTTGAATTTTTTTTATATCTCATACCGTTAAAACGTTATCGACGAAAAACGAAAAAACATCAAAAACATCAAAACGAAAAACAAACATCAACATCACAAAACCGTTTTTCCGCCGCTAAAAAAAAATACGTGTCTCAAAATTTTTGATGCTTTATCACATATATGAGTTTCAACAAAATCGGAGGCGGACACCTGAGGGATGTTCCTTGTGAGATTGAATTCCTTCATCTGGGCTTTGCCCTTCGCTTGTACAGGGTGGCAGTCTCCGTTTGGCATTTTCATAGTAAAAATAGGGTTGATCGTTCATGCGCCAGCAGGCCCCCACACCGCAGCGTTCGAGCCCTCCTCCGCTAGCTCTCCTTTCGGCAGCCTCACTTGACCGCCTGGTGGTCCAGAGTCTTCGAAGACTCACATGACCCCGCGGGCGCAACCCATAGCCTCGATTTTCTGTCGTACTGCCCTAAGTGGGGCAGTGCCGCGCCACCGTACAGGCTTGCATGATCGCACCCGCTTGATCCAGAGTCCCCCGATACTTACTTGATCATCCGATTCGACCCACGGCCACGAAAGAATTTTCACGTCACCGTACTAGACGCTGCAGAAATCCCCGACGCCCAAGTGGCCGAAGAGGAAGAAAATCCAGAGTCCCCTCTAAAGATTCACATGACAACCCCGTGCAGCCCAGAGCCTCGAAGATTCATATCACCACGCGAGGTGGTACAGAATCACAAGGCTCACATGGCCGAAAGGATAGCCCATAGTCCCCGGAGGCTCCTAGCGAACTGGAGTAACCCAGAGCCCGCAAGATTCACGTCGCCGCTCATGGGAGCGGCGCAGAATCCCGCGGCTCACATGGCCACTTCAGGCGGTCAAGAGTCTCCGAATAGGCTTGATTAGAAGCCCGCCGGTGTTAACTTTATTTTTTTTCTACGACAGGCATCCATTGGGATGCCGAGGAGGTATAACACCAACTTGAGCGCCTCTGGCGCTCAAGTTGGTGTTATACCTCCTCGCTGGGTTGCTAACTGGGGTGCTAGAGTGTTTGCTTAGCACCCCAGTAGAGAGTCTGTAGACCTCCATCGTTTCACGAGTGTTGCCCGGCGTCCACGCGACACCCCCACACGCATTGCGTAACAACGCGCATGAGGATCCCACGCAACCACCTCTCAACATCGAAAAGAAATTGCCAGTTCCACGTCTCTCCCGCAGAAGCTGGTTCTGCCTTTTGGGGCGAGGGCTTCCTCTTAAGTAAGGCTTAAGGGGTCGCCTCTATCTACACCCAACCAGTAGATAGGGACACATTAATGTCATTGGACTTAACGTACAGTTCGTAGCCATGGACCCTTAACTACACGGCCCCCATGAGCGAGGAGTCGGGATACCGCCCGATGAGCGCGCCAAGCATACAAGCTGGCCTTCCCGTTCTGCATTCGGAAGTGAAGTCGTCTGTGCGACTACTGGTGGAGCCGAGTGAATTTCTGACACTCTAACAACTCTGCAGGTTGCTGCAGGAGTTAAACAGCGTAACTCACACGCCGGGTGCCCGTAGGAACCCTGACCAGCATGCGGCCAACCACTGCCACCGCGAATCCAGCCACATCGGCTAGTCTCACCCCGCAGGGTGGTGGGCCACTAGCCCCCGCGGTACCATTCAGGATCATTGGTTAGACCTTCGTGCTGGCGACTACACATCACTTCCAATTAACGAGCCCTCCTCTCGTTGACATTGGTAGATCAGCGCTTCGGGTCTGGCGGTGTCGCTAGTCACCGAGGTGTCCGGGCTGGTCCCTTAAGGTGATTGGCCTCCGCGCGGCACCCCCCTGCCACAGTAGATACGGACAGATTAATGTCATTCGATTTAACGTGCAGTACTTAGTCATAGACCCTTAACTTCACGGCCCCCATGAGCGAGGAGTCGGGATACCGCCCAACCAGCGCGCCAAGCATAGAAGCTGGCCTTCCAGTTCTGCATTCGGAAGTGAGGTCGGATGTGCGACTACTGGTGGAGCCGAGTGACTTTCCAGCACTCTAAAAACTCTGCAGGTTGCTGCCCGAGTTAAACAACGTAACTTACACGCCGGGCGCCCGTCGGAACCCTGAACAGCATGCGGCCAACCACTGCCACCGCGAATCCAACCATATCAGCTAGCCCCCCCCCCCGCAGGGTGGTGGGCCACTAGCCTCCGCGGTACCATTCAGAATCATTGGTCAGTTCTTCGTGCCTGTGTCTACACATCACTTCCAATTGACAAGCCCTCCTCTCGTCGACATTGGTAGGTCATCGCTTCGGTTCCGGCTGTGTCGCTAGTCACCGAGGTGTCCGGGCTTGTCCCTTAAGGAGCCTACGCCTACGGATGGTGCCTACGGGAGGTGCCACGCTTACGCGTGGCACCTCCCTGCCACAAGTAGATAGGGACATTTTATTTTGTTTTCCCAACGTATTGCAGCTTGGAGCTTAAGCGCATTACTGCCTTTTTCTCGATCACTTTATTATAGTTATGTTCTGTCGTACGTGGGTTTAATATTACCTCTATGTACTTGGTTGAGTACTATACTGCACAAAACATTGCTCAACTTTTAGCCTTGGGTCTCTTAGCCGTTCTATTCACAACGTTACCGTCCGTGCCACGAGGCGGCGGACCCAACATCCACTTGCTCTTTTTCTCCTTTACCATCCCCTATGCCCTCGATACCGACATTCCTTCAATCGCATAAATATATACCTGTGTCTGTTAAATTATCTGTGTTTTCTTCTGTTTCCAGGCGTGCTTTCCCCATAGTTTATTTTCCCATCATCGTTTTCGCAATGCTCAGTCACCAGGCTCCTCAGCCATCACTGCATGGTAAATTTTTCTTGTTTCTAACACCTCTTTCGCATACTCTTCGACCTTCATATATTTTTCCTCCCCTTCTATTACTTGAGCGAATGACCGCGCCCCAGTGAACTCTGGATATCTATTCTCATCATAGAGGGGGCATTCCCACAGCATATGCTCCACCGTCTCCTCTATGTCCACACACAGTGGGCAGTTTGGCGAACAGTCCGACCCCCTCCTGTACATGCTGCCATTTATGGACCCGTATCCCGTAAGCACCGCCACCGCCGCTCTCGATGGCTTGAACCATTTATTTCTTTGCGCATACAGCACCGCCGGCATGAATCTGTTTGTGATACGTCCATGCACATTACCATCCCACTCTCTCTGCCATTCTCCCTCGGCTCCTGCTCTAATTTCGTCCACCTCAGCATCCACATTCCTCTCCGGGTCTAAACGTTCCCCCCGTTCTGGGAGGAAAGGACTCCGCTCCCACCTGACTGCCATATTTCGTCTCACCCGCCTTGTGGCTCGCCACATGGCGATATCCACCTCAGCTGGTATAACGCCTGCCATCACCTGGAGATCCGCCGTTAAGGTCGTGCGACAAGCCCCAGCCACCACGAGCAACATGGTCCTCTGCGCGGCAGACAAATGTCGCCCGACCATAGCCGTTCCCACCTTGTCATACCATGCAACTGCTCCATATCGAAAAATAGCCATGCACACCACCTTGTAAAACAATCGTAACACTGGCCTTTTCACCCCCCAGTTCTCATGCACCAGTCTTTTTACGTTCATGACGTACTTTACCATCTTTTCTCGCAAGCACTTCGCATGCCGAACAAATGTCATCCTTGAGTCAATTACAATTCCCAAGTATTTTTAGAATTCTGTATACCCTATCCTCTCTCCTCTCACCGTCACCCGAGGTCTTCTCTCAATGTCAAAACTACACTTCATCATCATTGCTTTGGTCTTGGCGACGGATACCCTCAGTTTGTTCATCATGCACCAAGCATCCACTACTTCCGTTATTTCGACAATTACCATTTCTAGCCCAACTCTTGAATTCCCCTTGACTAGAAAAACAATGTCATCCGCGCACGCAATTACCTGTGCCATACCAATATCGAATCTGGCCTCAATGTTCCTAAGACGGACATCCGCGCACCAATTCCAGGCATGCAGGCCGAAGATAGAGCCCTGCGGGCACCCCCTTCGAACCCTCTTCACCACTTTCTCAAACTTATTTGTGATTTCCATCTTTCTCCCTTTTAAGTAACTGCAAACCATTTTAATCAAGCACGCGCTGCACTCAGCTTCGATGAGTCTTGCTCTTATCGCTGGCCACCACAAATTATCAAAGGCTCCTTCTGTATCTAGAAAGATAGCAACAACGCACTTCGTCCGGGCGCTCAGCACTCCCTCCCTGAAAGACAAGAGAGCGTCCTCCGTCGACACGCCTTTCTTAAACCCGTGCTGCATCCTGGATTCCAAGCCCATTTCCTTGTATTTCTCTTGCAGCCGTCCACTACCACCCGTTCAAGCACCTTACTTAACACCGGTAATAAGGCTATCGGTCGAAATGCTCCCATCGTTTCCAGATTGACCCCGCTCTTCGGTACAATTCTCAGATCCGCAGTTTTCCAACAGTCAGGGAACACTCTGTCCCTGAGGCACCTGTTGAATAGGGTAATAATCACGTCGCTCTTCTTTTCCCATAATCTTTTTATAATCTCCGGCCCGAACCCATCTTTACCCGGTGCCTCCTTGTTTTTCACGCGCTTTATCGCTCTTTCTATCTCCCCCTTAGTTATTTCAGGCTCCAAGCTGTGTTTTGTATATCTCGCGTGCATTTGCCCAATTTCCCTGTGTACATCGGCTTCTCCGTGTACATGATCTACCGGCGCGAATTTCCTCATGAGCAGATCCACCGATTCTCTCCATGTACTTGTTTTCCCTCCGTCTGGGAGCAGCAGTGGCCCGATGCCAACACTGTCCTGCAGCTTCCCCCTAGCAATCCTATGGATCAGCCCCCATGGGTTACCATTCCCTTCCGTCTGCACGAAATTCCGCCATGACTCCTCTTTCCTTCGTCTGATCTCAGCTACGTAATTTTTTCTCGCAGTCCTATACATCTCTGCGTGCCTTGGGATGACCTCCACAATTCGCATCCTGCGAGCCCGCGACAATTGCTTTCTCGCCCTCCGCACTGCCCTCCGGAGAACACCAAGGTGCTCAGACCACTATGGTGCTGCCTTGCTTCTATACTTTATCCTCGGCATTGTAGCGTGACAAGCATCTCCAAGAACTCTGTTCACCTCCCGACATAGGCTGTTGGCATCCCAGTTCCCCAGCTCATACAGCCTTTCCTCGCTAAAACCTGCTTCCAAGCAGTACTCAAATTTGTTCCAATCCGCTCTTCTGCTATTAAACGTGGCTCTGCGATGACGCACTGCTCCGTCGTCTGCCCCAATCTCCATCTCCATAATGATCAATCTGTGATCGCTGACCGTACTGTCTTCATCCACCTTCCAAGAGTTTGCGCCTGTATCCATACCTCCGCCCGCCAGAATTATGTCAATGTTTGACTATCCCCCGGCGCCACAGAAAGTAGTATTTTGGCTCGATTCGTTTAAAACCGTGAGTTGATTCACCATGCAGAACTCCTCCACGTATACCCCTTTCTCATCGGTCTCCCCCGCGTGCAACACTTCAGATTTTGCATTTGCATCCATGCAGATCAAAAGCCTGTTCGAGTCCAAGCGTTTCAAAACCATGCTCAACTTGGCCATAAATCCCGCAATAGGCAAGGAATATTGGCAATATAAAACTACAACATAAATGCGTTCTCCATCCGAGCGTACTTCGAAGGCAATTATGTGACCTGATATGTTATCTATTATCTGAAACACTTCCACCCTCGCCGTATTTACTATAACTGCCACCCAAGGGGTCATTCCCCTCGGCTGCATAATTATGTCCCGACCTGCCCCATAGCCTTTTACCGTCCCCTTATAGTGATATGGCTCTTGGACACACAAGATGTCCAGGTTCCTTTCATCTCTGATCCTCCTTAGTTCTCCCGCTGCAGCCACCGAGCGCTGCGCGTTTATTTGGCCGATTTTCAGTCCCATTTTATTTTATTGCTATACATAGTGACCTGTCTCAAATATTCGGGGCAGTCCCTCGACCTCACACTATGATGCGTTTCCTTGCGTTTAGCCCGTGCACAGTTTGTGCACTCCGGGCTCTCTTTTTTAGGGCACGCGTCCCGAAAGTGCTCCGAGCTACCACAGCTCTCACAGACCTGCTTGTCGCTACTGCAATTTTTTGCCACATGCCCAGACCCCAGGCAGCGATAGCATCTTGTCATGTTCGCGTGATTCCTTAGTCGATACGTTATCCAGTATATAAAGGCTCTACCCTCCCTGAGCAGAGCAGCATGCCGCAGAGCCTGCAACTCCACTATCCAATTCACTTTGTCACCAGATGCGTTTGCTCTATACTCATATCAGAACTTTGTCCTCGCCGTCACCTCTGCTTGCTCGTCGGCCGACAGATCGCCAAAGTTCTTGGCTAGCAAGTCGTTTTTGAGATCCTCCACTTCATGCTCCTTTTCCACGTCATAAATTACGACCACCGGGTCGAAACGCACAGGCCCCGAGGCCCTCAGCCCCACCTCCTCGACACCAGCGCCCGTTATAATGTCCACGTCTCGTTTGCTATTTACTTCCATGAGTAACCCCTTGGTACGGAGCTGCCTCATGCTCCACCCCTTTAACTCCCCACGACTTCCTTCTGACACCTCAGTGACCTTC
>OX632357.1:12328247-12352541 GCA_951751655.1 Ophion costatus | reverse complement strand
CGCGCTTGCGCCCACACCCCTACCCTACACCCACCCGCGAGAGCCCAACCCGCCGATGGTATTGCCCATCTAACCCCACCATCTAGTTCCACCTCACTCGATTCATGTGACTTCCCTGGAGGACTCGAGTAGTGATACCATCCAAGAGCCTCGTGAAAAGCCCCATCCCCAGGAGGAAGTCAACGGATTTTTACGACCACACCCCTCGCCAGGAGAGGGTGGAAGAGGAGAAGGCCACCGCATCGACGTCTACTTGGTGGGTCCTTGTATGGGCCCGAACCGAGTCGGCGTTTTCCGTGTAATAGGCCTTCTTCTTCTCGTGAGGGTCGTCCAAAGATATTGCTCCGCTGACCACCTGCACGTCGACGACGCCAACTCGTCCCTCCTTCACGGCAACCAGGTCCGGTTCGCGCAGACCCGCCGCGGTCTTAAAGCGTGGCTCCTCGGAAACAGTCCACCCGACGTCACGAAGACCGGCCTCTACCACCTTACACACGGCGGTGCTTTATACGCCCGCCGTGTGTCCGGTAGCATTGCTGTACGACGTGCGCCGCTGGTTCGGTTACCCGACAGCCGGCGCGACATCTCAGCTCGCGACCTGGTGTTCGAACGCCACGCGAAGTTCTTATTCGCGTGGGCAGACTGTTCATCCGGACGTGATTATACTGGACATAATCACGACCCGGAATCCCGAAACTTCCCACATCGACCCACAAGCTGGAAACACCGGTCCTTCCACACTCGCGCAGCTCGAAGCCGTCAACGGAGGAGTGGAGATTATGGGCCCACCACTTGCTTCGCCGTTCGCTGGTATTGAGAACACCATCCCGTGAGAGCGCTCGCTCAGCCCAACCGAGCCGTTTCACGACCCCGTCAAGCGTCGCGACCGCCCTCACGGGTGCGAAAGATGAGCGTTGGAGTTTCCCGAGCCTCTCATACAAGAGACCCGGGTCCGTCGTGGTAAAAGAAGAGATACCCAGCCCCCCACCCTGGGTGCGAGCATGGAAGAATCCGGTCGGTGTGTCGTGCGGGAAGCGGAGCCATTTGCGAAGGTTATGCCGAACCTGCCTGTCCAGGGTCCTTAGTTTCCCAAGGGTAGCGCCGGCCAGAACAAGCCCGTGATAATAGCGAGGAATCAGGAAGCAGCGCAAGATCTTCAAGCGCTGTTGAGGTTTTAGCGGGGCCCTCGTCAACCTCTCCAGCTCGGCGGTATGCGCCCCACCAGCTCGCTTCAGTCCTACAGGCCTAAAGTCGACCTCCAGATGTCGCCACTCTTGTGACGGTGTCAGTTGGCGGACGGGAGTACCGTCCGAGAACCGAAACTGGGAGCCGGCTAAGACCTTGTATGTCGTCTACTTGCCGGTGGGGACTATGGAGAGCGCCACGGTCTTCGTAGCGTTGAGCGAGAGCCTATGAATTGCCGCCTGTTCCTCGGCCCTTCCCAATGTTTCGCGCATTCCAAACGAGGATGGCGTTATCAGAACGATATCGTCAGCGTACGCCAACGCATGAAGCCTTACGCCACCGAATTCGTACCCGACATCCTGAGGTACGGCTCTTAGTACCTCATTGACCACAAGAGAGAACAACAGGGAAGACAGCGGATCGCCCCGCCGAACTCCCCTGCCGACGCGCACCATCTTCGACCGTGCGTCCTCAACCTCAAACATCGTCGAGCTATCCTCGTAAGTCCGGGCTATGTAGTTGGTAAAGCCCGGTCGGAAGCCGTGTCAGCCCAAGACGGCGCGGATTGCGTGATGGCTGACACCGTCGAACGCCTTAGCGACATCCAGAGAAACCACATGGGTTCCCTCAGATGCCGCCTCCTATCGTCCAACAGCGCAGCCAACGCGGTGATGTTCTCCGCGCAACCTTCGTCGAAGCATCGCTGCCTATCATCCACAAGGCCCGACTCGCGCAAACACGCGGCCAGGATCTTGTGGACATGCCGGACCACGACCGATGCAATACTGATCGACCGAAAGTCCGACGGCAGTTCTGCTCCGACTTTCTTGGGAACGAAACCGGTCCTACTTACAAGGACCTCCTCGGGAAAATATCCCGAGCAAGGACAATGTTGAGGAAGAGTGCAAATCCCCTTGAAGGAATCGAAGGTTCGTGCCCCGCGGAGCACTTCGTGAAGATCTTGGTTAACAAAACGCACACCGCGGGACACCGCAAGGGCTTCCTCTCTCGCCAGGAGCCGAAGTTCTTCAGGGCTCCAACGCCTCGTCACCTCAGCGACGTGAACCCCCGCGTTGACTTTGTCGGGATGCCTATGACGCCGGTGTCCGCCCAGCCCAGACTTCGTCACGAATTTCCGACATCAGTCAGGGCATACCTGATTCGGACTGGGGGCCGGTGGTGGTGGCTCAGGCTGTGGCGCGCCGCCACGTTGGTCTGTGGCCGTCGAAACTTCTGGGTTCGGTGGTGGTGGTGTCACATCCGGAAGGGATGTGAGGATAATATTTTTGATTCCCCCTTTTGTTGCCTACGCCTAGCGAAATAGCACGGGATGGAGGTAAAAGGGAGATGCACGAAAGGAGACTGGGGTCTACGTGCTTGTGAGTTATGAGAGCGACAGGTACTATTACCACCGTTTACTGTAAGACTCCGATCCGTAGGGTGATCGGAGATACGTGAGAGGTATAATGAAAATGTACAAAAATGGTGTCGTTTGCTTACTTTGTCGAATGCTGGTCGTTCGGGGTCGGACGGAAGGCCTTCGCTCTAGGCTTGGTACGCTCGCAGGTGTAATGCTTGCTGATGCGATGCGTTGCACTGCCTTTACAATACTTTCTCTAGTCACTACGTTAGACCCATACTACGGTTTCGGAGTACAATGATGGGGTAATACCGAACTTCAGATGTTAGTCGCGAAGAGCAGTGTGGGGCGCGGTACAAGATTTCAAGATGGTTGGCAAAGATTTTGAAAGACGGTGGTTGAGAAAAATATGCGTCGATGCTCGCGGATAGACTGATGAAAAGATAAGACGCGCGTTCAAGTCGGGCTTCCCTTTTTATACATTTTGCAGTCCTTCCAGTGCCAGTTTCCATATTTGGGTCGAGTGGAGGAAAAGGGCTTAGAAATTTTAATGAGTTTTCGGTCATTCGTGAAAGTCGACGTGGAACCATGTTCCTTGGGCGTACGGGCCCAGAACGCACGAGCTTAATTGTCTGTAGCCCAATCAGAGAGGGAGTCCTAGGAAGCGGTTTCCAGTGGATTTCGAAAGTAAGGTACTCCGCTATGCGTTTCGTAGGGAGTTCACGTATTTTTGGTTTCCGTTGCGCTCCGGTTTTTACGACCGGCTCGAGCGGGGATTTCCTGATGCCCTTCCCCTATGTTTAGTCGCTATACAGGAAAAAACGCATAGTTACATAGTTTTGTTTTACGACCTTTCGGAGAAATTATGCCTAAAAACGTGTTCTCGCGGAAGTCGTGTGGACAAAAAAAAGGGGTGGGAGACTCCAGAGACTCTGTCGCAGGACGTGACAGTGGTCTGGGACGGGCTTGGCGGGGTCGGGCTAAAGGGGCAGGCGCTGTGGCCGGGGGGGCGCGGGCACAGCGTCCGGTACCGCAGGACCGGCGGTCCGAGGCCTCCGCCGGAGATTATTATTTCTTCTCTCATGTTCAGGGCCGGCGGTGTCTAAGGGGTGAGGGGCTGGCAACCCACCCACCCCCGCGAGCCGGAGCTCGAGCCTCCCCCTGACACCGGGAAACGCACCGGTGCCCAGGGAGGGGGCTTCAGAGACGAGTCCCAGATCCACCGCCCCGGACGCCGGAACACATCACGACGCCGGATCACCCCACGCCTAAGGGAGGACGACAGGCGCATGGCCCCCCCCCCCCCCCCGCAGGGAAGTTGCGGTGGACCAACGCGGGTAAGTCGGGTGCGTCATGCCCATCCCCCAACGGTTGAAGCCGTCGGGAGCCCTGCCTTAAGAGAGTCATAGTTACGCCCGCCGCTTACCCGCGCTTGCTTGAATTTCTTCACGTTGACATTCAGACCACTGGGCAGAAATCACATTGCGTCAACACCCGCGAGGGCCATCGCAATGCTTTGCTTTAATTAGAGAGTCGGATTCCCCTAGTCCGTGCCAGTTATGAGCTGAGCGTTGAATGGCGACCGAAGAGGACGACCACGACGGTGAAGCATCGCCAAGGAAGCCTCGCAGCAAGGAAGATCCGCGGGCTGCCAAGGCACGGGACCGAGCTCGGATCCCACCAGCGCCCCCTGTAGAGGCACCAGCGTTCACCTCGCCCAGGCCTGGCACGTAAGCCAAACCCGCTTCCCTAACAAGCCCGACGCGCCCCGCTCCACAGAGCCAAACCTTATTCCGAAGTTACGGATCCAATTTTCTGAGTTCCCTTACCTACATTAGTCTATCGACTAGACGCTCTTTACCTTGGAGACCTGCTGCGGATATGGGTACGAACCGGTGCGACACCTCCACGTGGCCCTCTCCGGGATTTTCAAGATCCGAGAAGAAGATCCGGACACCGCCGCAACTGCGGTGCTCTTCGCGTTCCAAACCCTATCTCCCTGCTAGAGGTTTCCAGGGAACTCGAACGCTTATACAGAAAAAAAACTCTTCCCGGATCTCCCGACGGTGTCTCCAGGTCATTTTGGGTTATCCCGACGAACTCTCTTGCGTGGGCCCGAATTGTATACGGTTCCGCTGCCGGGTTCCGGAATAGGAACCGGATTCCCTTTCGCCCATTGAGTGTGTGTCGTAATATTTGTTCATTACACTTTTGACTCAACACCGTCATCAACATAGGATTTCTCCTAGGGCTTAGGATCAACTGACTCGTGTGCAACGGCTGTTCACACGAAACCCTTCTCCACGTCAGTCCTCCAGGGCCTCGCCGGAGTATTTGCTACTACCACCACGACCTGCACCGACGGCGGCTCCAGGCAGGCTCACGCCCAGAACCTTCTGCGCACACTGCCGCGACCCTCCTACTCGTCAGGGCTTCATGACGGAAATAAATTTCCGCCTCACTTGCCACTGACGGCAGAGTATAGGCCCGACGCTTCAGCGCCATCCTTTTTCAGGGCTGGTTGCTTCGGCAGGTGAGTTGTTACACACTCCTCAGCGGATTCCGACTTCCATAGCCACCGCCCTGCTGTCTTAAGCAACCAACGCCTTTCATGGTATCCCATAAGCGTCGACTTATGCGGCTTAACCCTTCGTTTGGTTCATCCCACAGCGCCAGTTCTGCTTAGCAAAACTGGCCCACTTGGCACTCTAATCCAAAATCTCGTGGCTTTACCGTTCAAGCAAGCCAGAGATCTCACCGATTTAAAGTTTGAGAATAGGATGAGGGCATTTCGGCCCCAAAGCCTCTAATCATTCGCTTTACCAGATGAGACTCGCATAAGTTCTTAGAACTTGCGAGGGCCAGCTATCCTGAGGGAACCTTCAGAAGCAACTAGCTACTAGATGATTCGATTAGTCGTTCGCCCCTATACCCAGTTCCGAAGATCGATTTGCACGTCAGAATCGCTACGGACATCCATCAGGGTTTCCCCTTACTTCGTTCTGACCAGACATAGTTCACCATCTATTGAGTCCCAACGTGTACGCTCTGGGTGCGCCTCTTCTCGCAATAAGAACGAGACGCCCCGGGAGTGCGGGATCGCATCGTGACGCGACCCATCCTCCCTCGGTCGGCGCAAGGCCGACGTTCACTATCATTGCACCTTTAGGCTTTAGAGTTCCCAATGATTCGCACACATATTAGACTCCTTGGTCCGTGTTTCAAGACGGGTCCTGAAAGGACCTAAAGCAGTAGCGTCGCCGACCGGTATATCGTGTTTAAAAGCCAGTCCTAGGACGCCGCCAACCAACAGCTGGCCAGGCCCGGTGACGGCACTAGGTCCGTACCATCCGACAGACACTGGCCTCACGTGCGGCGGGCCGAATGCAGTTCAAATGTGCGGCTCGATACCGTGCGAATACCGCCGGGCAGCTGGTCAAGACAACCGGGGGTCTGTCAGCCACATGACGCCGTGAAGCGTCGTACACATGACAGGCACCCACCCGGGCCGTAGACCGACACCCAACGGGTCGCGACATCCTACTAGGGGATAAGTGCACGCCGACAACACCAGGCAAAAAACCACACGGACGTGTACCCCAAGGCCGAAGTCATATGGCATCACGAACCGCGCACGTGCCTGGATCGCTAACGATGAATGTCCCCTTTCGATCTTTTGGGTTTATCAGGTTTACCCCTGAACGGTTTCACGCATTCTTGAACTCTCTCGGAAAAGTTATTTTCAACTTTTCCTCACGGTACTTGTTCGCTATCGGTCTCGTGGTCGTATTTAGCCTTAGGTGGAGTTTACCACCCACTTAGAGCTGCACGTTCAGGCAACCCGACTCTAACGAGAGACCCTCCTGAAATGCGTCCCGGTCGCTACAGGCCTGGCACCCTTTACGGGTAATTGGCCCCATTCAAGATGGACTTGCGCTCGGGCATACGCCTCGGGATAAGTGGATCCTCCCAACCACTACATTTCCCAGCGACAGTGCCGCGGGATTCAGTACTAGGCTATTTCCTGTTCGATCGCCGCTACTAAGGAAATCCTGGTTAGTTTATTCTCCTCCGCTTAGTAATATGCTTAAATTGAGCGGGTAGTCTCGCCTGATCTGAGGTCGTCGATTTTACAAAAGAGTTGAGACTCACGATATCGCTCAGAATCTTCTTAGATACCGGTCATGTGCGCGCGAGGGCACTTTGGAAATTAGAGTCACACTGAGCAGCTTCCCGTTCGATGGGCTTTTCTTCGTGCTATGGGGGTACCCACTCACGAGGGCAAGTTTACGCCGCGTGCAGACGGCTTCGCAGTCGTATCTGTCCTTCAAACTACCATTAGCCCTGGGACTCGATCGACCGGCCGGGAGCGACGCGTTTTAATACGTCGACCAGCGACTCGCGAGGTACACGCTCACACCAATACACGATTGGCATACCCGCTCTTTTTGCTCGGAGCTCTGTGAGATGCCATTGATCTCGACAACACACGATCGGCGCGATACCATTCATCATATCGCTCAATCTCTCAAAGAATCGCGGTGTAGTACTACAAAATGATTGTTGTCCGTATATCACCGCTCTCGCAGGCAAAATATTCACGTGACACACAAACACAGGAAGGTCCGGTGGAGAGATAATGCACGCGCGCGTTGTGCAACGTCGTAAGCGACGCGTGAAGAGTACATGTTTCGCTCGGTTCCATTCGGATTGCGCGTTCGATAAGGCGGCGGTGCGCCGTAACACGAAAAAAAAAACATCGTCGGACGAAAAGGAACGAATTCCTTTTCAGATGCCGTCATCTTTTTGGTGTTTTTTTGGGCGCGCACCGAACTTGGAGTCCGAATGTATAACATATGCAAGAAGAAACTTTTCCATCGCGCGCGCGATAACGTCAGGGCATTTCTGTGTTCGCCGCTCTCTCTCTCTCCGAACACCATCCGTCGCGTTCAACGTGTCGTCAGATATGTTTGAAAGGCCGACGATTCATTTCAAACGACGCCGACGGCGAGCATCTGCGAGGTGCTGCACACGCGTCGACGAACGTTCACAACGTTCGCTCTGCCAGGAAGGAAGAGCAGTTTCGTATGTGTAAACGACCCTCAGCCAGGCGTGGTCCGGGAATTGTATCCGTGAACCGCAATGTGCGTTCGAAATGTCGATGTTCATGTTTCCTGCAGTTCACAAGTTGACGCGCAATTAGCTGCGTTCTTCATCGACCCACGAGCCAAGTAATCCACCGTTCAGGGTAATCAATAATATATTGGGTTCATTACGAACTTGTCTTTATCGACACAATCTTGACGACGTGAAAACACAAGCCGGACAGAAGGTGCCACCGCGCGCGCAAACGCGCGACCGGCATCGCCTTCACATACCGACAAACGAAATTCGACGCGGATCAAGACATTGCGAGAGCTCGCTGCCAAGCGCGACTCTCGAGCCGCCAAGTCAGTCGCGACAGCCGTTCGCGCGCGCTTTGGGACACGAAGCGGCAGTCACGTGACAGCGACAGCAAACCGGACGAAAGTCGGACCACAAGTGATCCGATTCGAGACCTCATTCGCACGATAGGGCGAGAATTTCTTTCCAAAACCTTGGACTCGACGGGTCCACCGTGACGCACATCGGTTGCATATTAAACAACAGGAAGTCACGGAGTCGATATCCTCGAACGAAGGAGATAAAAAGACGCGAAGAAGAGCAATATAACATCGTAAAATGTTTGTTTGCAGTTATCACCGAAGACTTTCCATGCTGCCGTTCGGACGCAGGTTGCCCACGAAGAATGAATCTTCCGTCACGGAATTGCACGGGACAAGTGCGCGCGCTTGTCCCTCGTTTGAGTGGAGAGGCACAATAGGGTAGAGCCCGAAAACGGGCTCCGAGAGACACATAAGCGACTAATACGATCGCGCATCTACAATCGGAAATTGAGAACTCGGCGCTAATACGCGTTCATCCACATTTGTGTCGTGTGTGTCTCTCTTGAGGAGGCAGATACACCCCGGCGGCGTCGGGAGTACATCAACAGATGTGGATACATGAATACGCGACTAATACGTTCGCGATGGGAATATTGCATGTGTCCAAGCATCGCAGGAGACTCCCCGAAAACCGCTCTCTGTGAGTAGTGTTATCTCGTACACTCTGGCGACACACGCCACAATATTACTTGATGTAATATTTTATCCTTGGCCAGTGATACGAGCGCGATGCGTCAGCGCCTCTCGACACCGTCGGGATTTTTTCTTCGTACACTTTGTTTCGCTGTGCTTCTGCAAGCGGGGTACTTTAATGATCCTTCCGCAGGTTCACCTACGGAAACCTTGTTACGACGTTTACTTCCTGTAAATGATCAAGTTTGGTCATCTTCCCGGCAACATCGGCAATGCCGTACCATTGCCGCGCACCAGTCCGAAGACCTCACTCAATCATTCAATCGGTAGTAGCGACGGGCGGTGTGTATAAAGGGCAGGGACGTAATCAACCCGAGCTTATGACTTGCGCTTACTGGGAATTCTTCGGTCATGGGGAATAATTGCAAGCCCCAATCCCTAGCACGAAGGAGGTTCAGCGGGTTACCCGGGCCTTTCGGCCACGGAAGACACGCTGATTCCTTCAGTGTAGCGCGCGAGCGGCCCAGACAATCTAAGGGCATCTAAGGGCATTTTGCAGGCTAGAGTCTCGTTCGGTATCGGAATTAACCAGACAAATTGCTCCACCATCTAAGAACGGCCATGCACCACCACCCACCGAATGAAGAAAGAGCTGTCAATCTGTCAATCCTTCCGGTGTCCGGGCCTGGTGAGGTTTCCCGTGTTGAGTCATATTAAGCCGCAGGCTCCACTCCTGATGGTTCACTTTCGTCAAATTCTTTAAGTTTCAGCTTTGCAACCATACTTCCCCCGGAACCCAAAACCTTTGGTTTCCCGGAAGCTGCCCGCCGAGTCATCGGAAGAACTTCGGCGGATCGCTAGCTGGCATCGTTTATGGTTAGAACTAGGGCGTATCTGATCGCCGTCGAACCTCTAACTTTCGATCTTGGTTAATGAAAACATTTTTGGCAAATGCTTTCGCTTCTGCCCGTTTTGCGACCATCCAAGAATTTCACCTCTAACGTCGCAATACGAATGCCCCCATCTGCCCCTATTAATCATAACCTCGGGGTTCCGAAAACCAATAAAATTGAACCGAGGTCCTATTCCAATATTCCATGCACACAGTATTCAGGCGAAAATAGCCTGCTTCAAGCACTCTAATTTGTTCAAAGTAAACGTACCGGCCCACCTCGACACTCAATGGAAAGCACCCCGATGGGATGTTAGTTGGACCGCCCGGTTAAGAGCTAAGCCAACCGGTAGGACGTCGCACGGCATGCAAGTTAAACACCGCGAGCGGTGAACCAACATGGTGACACACAGATTCAACTACGAGCTTTTTAACCGCAACAACTTTAATATACGCTATTGGAGCTGGAATTGCCGCGGCTACTGGCACCAGACTTGCCCTCCAATGGATCCTCGTTAAAGGATTTGAAGTGTACTCATTCCGATTACGGGGCCTCGGATGAGTCCCGTATCGTTATTTTTCGTCACTACCTCCCCGTGCCGGGAGTGGGTAATTTGCGCGACTGCTGCCTTCCTTGTATGTGGTAACCGTTTCTCAGGCTCCCTCTCCGGAATCAAACGGTGATTCCCCGTTTCCCGTTACAACCATGGTAGGCGCAGAACCTACCATCCACAGGTGATAACGCAGACATTTGAAAGATGCATCGCCGGTACGATACCATGCGATCAGCACAAAGTTATTCAGAGTCACCAAGGTAAAAGGTGGACGAGCAAGCCCGCCAGCGGTTGGTTTTGATCTAATCAAAGCGTTCCTTCCATCTCTGGTCGGAACTCTGCTTTGCATGTATTAACTCTAGAATTACCGCAGTTATCCAAGTAAATGCATCCTATCGGGACGCGTAGAATTTGTTCGTCGAGGCACAGGCCGATCACCTTTTTCCCGAGGGAGATGAAATACTTTCGTGGACTTTCCCGAGTGTGGACCGATCGACCCTCCTATCGGGTCGCGTACAATTTTTTCGTCGTGGCACAGGCCGATCACGTTTTTCCCAAGGGAGATGGAACATTTTCGTCGGGTATCCCGACTGTGGATCGATCGATCCTCCTATCGGGACAGATAGAAGTTTTTCGTCTAGGCACAGGCCGATCACGCTTTTCCAAAGGGAGCCGGAAGACTTGCGTCGAGTATCCCGAGTGTTGACCGATCAACCATCCTATCGGGATGCGTTGATTTTTTTCGTCGAGGCACAGACCGATCACCTTTGTCCCAAGTGAGATGGGACATGTTTGTCGGGTATCCCGAGTGTGGACCGATCGACCGTCCGGTTTGACCCTACGATCGGATCAAGCGGAATTTTTCAGCTGAGGCACAGGACGATCACCTTTTTCCCAAGGGAGATGTAACACTTTCGTCGAGTATCCCGAGTATAGACCGATCGACCAGCCTCTCGGGACGCACAGAATTTTTTCGCCGAGGCCCAGGCCGATCACCTTTTTCCCAAGACACATGGAATATTTTCGTAGAGTGTCCCGAGTGTGGATCGATCGACTCCAAGATCGGGACCCGCGGAATTTTTTCCTCTAGGCACCGGCCGATCACCTTTTCCCAAAGGGACACGGAACCTTTGCGTCGGGTATTCCGAGTGTGGACCGACCGACCATCATATCGGGACACGTAGAATTGTTTCGTCTTGGCGCAGGCCGATCACCTTTTACCCAAGGAAGATGAAATATTTTCGTGGAGCATCCTGAGTGTGGATCGATCGACTCGACGACCGGGACACGCGGAATTTTTCGGCCGAGGCACAGGCTGATCACCTGTTTCCCAGAGGCTGATCGAACATTATCGTCGGGTATCCCGAGTGTGGTCCGATCGACCGGCCTTTCGGGACTGATAAAAGTCTTTCGTCTAGGCGCAGGCCGATCACCTTTTCCCAAAGGGAGACGTACAATATTCGTCGGGTATCCCGAGTGTGGACCGACCGACCATCCTATCGTGAAACGTAGAATTCTTTCGGCGAGGTACAGGTCGATGATCTTGTTCCCAAGGCACATGGAATATTTTCGTAGAGTATCCCGAGTATGGATCGATCGACTCTACGATTGGGACACGCGGAATTTTGTCCCTGAGCCACCGGCCGATCCCCTTTTTCCCAACGGAGATGGAATATTTTCCTGGAGTATCCCGAGTGTGGATCGACCGACTCTACGATCGGGACCCGGTGAATTTTTTCCCCTAGGCATCGGCCGATCACCGTTTTCCCTAGGGAGATTGAATATTTTCGTGGAGTATCCCAAGTGTGGATCGATCAACTCTAGGATCGGGACCCGCGGAATTTTTTCCCCTAGGCACCGGCCGATCACCGTTTTCCAAAGGGAGATGGAACGTTTTCGTCGGGTATCCCGAATGTGGGCCGATCGACCCGCCTATCGGGACAGATCGAAGTCTTCCGTCTAGTCACAGGCCGGTCACCTTTTCCCAAAGGGAGACGGAACCTTTGCGTTGGGTATCCCGAGCCTGGACCGACCGACCATCATATCGTGACACGTAGAATTTTTTCGTCTAGACGCAGGCCGATCACCTTTGCCCAGAGGGAGACGTAACATTTTCGTCCGGTATCCCGAGTGTGGGCCAATCGACCCGCCTATCGGGACATATAGAAGACTTCCGTCTAGGCACGGGCCGATCACCTTTCCCCAAAGGGAGACGGACTATTTTCGTCGGGTATCCCGAGGGTGGGCCGATCGACCCGCCTATCGGCACAGATAGAAGTCATCCGTCGAGGCGTAGGCCGATCACCTTTTTCACAAGGTAGATGGAATATTTTCGTAGAGAATCCCGAGTGTAGTCCGATCCAACCGTTTTACATTAACGGAGACTATTCTTCGAACCCTCGCGCATTTCTCGACTACGTGGATTATGTTTCAACGACCATTTCTTGACTTGGTCGAGTTTTCGAATCGACGCGCACTGCTCGACGTGGCCGATTTTCGTCGATCGCAAAGGATACGAGGTCTTATGGCGTTCGAGCGTAATCCCGCGCCGCCGGCCGGTTCGCTCCTTATGATACGGGCATCATTCGCACCACCGGCCGAGTGGAGTGAATTTCTGACATTCTGAAAGCTCAGCAGGCTTCTACCCGAGAGCTGGTCGTACGCAGCTCACACGTCTAGGAGGTCCCTGAACAGCAGGCACCTACGGACATTTAATGTGAAGGCGGAACCATACACAATGGTCTAGCCTGTGCTTCCCCGCTCTTCTGGGCATACGCTACCGACTTCTATCTATCTTTACAGACCAATCGCCCCTACCAAGACACCGGGCGATGAGAAAATTCCTTTGGTCACTGCTGGCTCGTGCTTACGAGTCAGAGCGATTTCGTTACATCGCAATCCGTCGTCCCTCAAGGGGACCCATTACGGCAGGTAACCCCAGGTGGGAGCGACATGATTCCAATGTACCCGCGGGGAACCCCGGGAAGGCTCGCCCTTATGTCCCGCCTGGACATGGCCCAGAATCAAAGGAGTCTGTAGAACTTTGAAGGACCAGGGAGGCCGGAACCCGAGTACACCACATCACCGCGAGAGTCTAGTCCCCATAGGCGCAGAGCGGTAAAGGCTCTCTCCGAAGCATGGTACCCGCTCGTTGCAGGCAGCAACGAAGGCTGTCCGCGCCAAATGGGCCATCACTTCCCTCGTCGGGAGGCTGATCAGGTGGGAAGCACGGTATGTACGACCGCGTTCGACAAGGAGAGGCATTTGGATGAGGCAAGGTTTCCTCTGTCCAAAAGCCTGGGTGGTCCGCTTCTGACATTGAATTTCTTCATCTGGGCTTTGCCCATCGCTTGTACAGGGTGGCAGTCTCCGATTCGCATTTTCATAGTGAAAATACGTTTGATCGTTCATGCGCCAGCAAGCCCCCACACCGCAGCGTTCGAGCCCTCCTCCGCCAGCTCTCCATTCGGAAGAATCTCATGATCACCTGGCGGTCCAGAATCTTCGAAGACTCACATGACCCCGCGGGTGCAACCCAGAGCCTCGATATTCTGTCGAACTGCCCCGAGAGGGGCAGTGCCGCGCCACAAGCTCGCCTGGTCGCACCCGCTTGATCCAGAGTCCCCCGAGACTCATGTGATCATCCGATTCGACCCAAGAGCCCGAAGAAATTTTCCGCACCGTCACGAGACGGTGCGGAAAATTTCAATCCAGAGTCCCCCCTAAAGACTCACATGACAACCCCGCACAGCCCAGAGCCCCGAAGATTCACATCACCACGCAAGGTGGTGCAGAATCACATTGCTCACATGGCCGCAAGGATAGCCCAGGGTCCCCGGAGGCTCCTAGCGCACTGGAGTTGCCCAGAGCCCCCAAGATTCACGTCGCCGCTCATGGGAGTGGCGCAGTATCCCGAGGCTCACATGGCCACTTCAGGCGGTCAAGAGTCCCTGAATAGGCTTGCTTAGAAGCCCGCCGGGGCTAACTTTGTTACCTTTCTACCAAAGGCATCCCTTGGGACCCCGAGGAGGTATAATTCCAACTTGAGCGCCAGAGGCTTTGTGTTCGCTTGGCACCCCAGTAGACAGTCCGTAGACCTCCATCGTTTCACGAGTGTTGCCCGTCGTCCACGCGACACCCCAACACGCATTGCAAAACAACGCGCATGAGGATCCCACGCAGCCACCTTTCAACATCGAAAAGAAATTGCCAGTTCCACGTCTCTCCCGCAGAAGCTGGTTCTGCCGTTTGGGTCGAGGGCTTCCTCTTAACAGACAACGCCACTGTGACGGCTTTCAAAAATAGATTTTTTGAAAACCATCTAGAAAAATCTAAAATATATTTGAGATTACGATGCCGTTGGACCCAGGTCGAAAAAATAATTATTTTCGGAGATATTGAATATTTTGTGGAGCGGTGCAGTGCTCCGTGACGCTCGGGGTACCGCGTCGCTGCGTGCCTCAGTGTCGGCAGGTATATCGAATAGCGATCCATACGACGGTTTCGAGATAAAAAAAATGCATCGATCATGTCCAAAAACGTATGGGTACGCGCCTCCGCGAAATCGGGAGAAAACAGAAAGGTTTGTCTGGCAGAGGAAAGCTCACCGGAAAATTGATTGACGAGTTAGGCACATATTACGGCTTGGCTATTCGGAGGAACAGCGATGATGTTGAAAAAATGAGGAAGGCAATTTAGGCAACTATCGAATATAAAATATCCACAGATAGTGAGTCACAACATGACGATTGCCCAGAGGGAGCCGAGTCGTAATGTTGTTGGCAGCGAGCGGTTGCAAGCGGTAATATTCCTGAATATCGCCATAAGCCGCCTCTTCCTTAGGAAGTATTGGAGGCAATTACGCTAGTCTTCGAAAATTTGAGCACAGACGATTTGCTGCAGCGTTGTTTGGGCGGCTTCACGCAAAACATCAACGAAAGCTAAAACAAATCAGTTTGGGCAATAGCCCCCAAGTGTCAGTCCGGGAGCAAAAGAATCTTCGATATTGCAGCTGATATCGCGGTATTATTATTCAATGATGGCCTGAGAAGCCTCATGAAAGTTTTGAAGACGTTGGGGATAACTATCGGCCCAAATTGTTTCAATTTTAGCGTTGAAACCGACGCAGCGCGGATCGAGCTGGTGGAGCGCTCGCTCACAGACACTGCAAAAGAGGCAAGAAGAGCCTCTACAAGTTCGAGAAAAGATGCTGGGGACAATGATTTGCTTCTTGAAGGCCAGCTATATGGTGCCGGCATTGCTGATTAAAGGTAAACATTTTTTTTCCACTTTATCGCATAATTTAACAAACCTAAAACTTTGAACGCGTTTTTCTCAAAACCACTTTTTTGCGTGCGGCACGCAGCAGAACTCGAGCAATTTTTATCCGATCGACTTCAAATTTGTACTGCATCAATAAAACTAGATTATCTAAAGAAGTACATAGGATTTTTTCGATATCGCAATAATAAAAAAAGTTATAGCCTATTTTCGACGAGAAATTTTGCTCAAAAATCGTCCTTTAATTTCAGAAGCGTGCCTATTTTTTAAAAATCAATATTTTTTCTAATCCCTATTTACTTCTCTGAAAATATCATATTATTAACGAAAACAATTGGTATTTTTTTCAGATCGACTTTGAAGAGAGTTCTGCTGCTTGCCGCGAAACCTGTTGCAGAGGGAACAGTACCTGACGCGGGAGCTTCCCCAGCGTCACCATGGGGCGTGAAAAATTTGAAAATTTTTTTTTTATGTATCTTTGATAAACAACGAACAAAACAAACAAAAATTCGAATATCTCTTTTTTTTCCACAAAAAAAAATTCTTGAAAAATGGCAAAACAACAGGGGGTCATAGTGGTGTTGTCCGTTAAGTAAATCTTTAGGGGTCGCCTCTATCTACACCCAACAGTATATAGGGACACAGGCAATCTCCTTAATCCATTCATGCGCGTCACTAATTGGATGACGAGGCATTTGGCTACTTTCCTGTGTTTTTCCAGGTTATATTCCCAGGATATATTTCCTGATTTCCAGGGTATATTCCCCCCTGTTGTGATTAAAACTTAACAAATTTCGTCTGATTGACGGACTTTACTCCACTGCCGAGGGTCTGTGCCGACGGTCTTCGAAAATTTAGCCTAACAGAGTTCCTATTACGCTAATCGTAAAGGATTTACGGGTCTTAGCCTTTCCGTTGAGGAGGGAAAGTTTATGGGGAAATCCCCGTGAAGGTGCCCGTCCAGTCTTTGCTGGCTCCGCCAACGTGGCAGTTCACATCTTTTGTGGAACGCCTATGTCTACGACTTGTACCGGTGAGTCTCGGGCGCTGATGTCTTTACTGCCCGGGCTTTTGTGCCTCATATATTAATAGCGTTCATGCACAGCTCATGGACTTGTCTTTGATCCTAGAGGATGGTCATAGTCTAAAAATGCGATCGCCATCTCGATTGATGAGCGAAACGCCAAGAGCGAAACGTTCAACAAGTCTCCTTTGGTGAGATCAAGTCTACGCAGATGTTTTTGCGTTTCTCGTGGTACGGCTCCCCTGCTTCCCACCACGATTGGCATCACCGAGCACTTGGCTGAGTTCGTTCTGGCTCGAACGAACTCCGCTGTCTCCGAGTATTTTGCCGTCTTTTCTCTTGAGGCCTCTGATAGGGCTTGGTCTTTTTCATACCTTACGTCTTCCTTACTATCGTTACCTTACGTATCATACCTTACGTTTCATAACTATCATGTCAGGCTTCCTTCGTTCACCTACTTCGTTGATGGTTGGCTCCACGAACACAGTATTTCGCAAGGAGATCTTATTAGCTATGAACTCTTTTATTGAGTCATGCCTCCGTATCCGTGCCGCTTTCGTGTATATGCACGCTCCGATAACGTCGGCTAGCGTTTCGGGCTGTGCACGGCACCGTCTACACCTTGTATCTAAGGTTCTATTGGTCCGCTCGAGGAGTACAGGAGTGCCGAACATGTTAGTCCTTAGGCTAATCGCATCGGTGAGTCTCCCACCTCTGATTAGACTCGGGTCGGATAACCACTTATTGCCAATTATGTCTCGGGCGAAGTCTCTTACGCCATGTCCTTGCATGGTGAGACTTGCCCATTGGTCAATAATCTTTTTTGAAGTCTGCTTTTTCAGGAGATAGTATTCCTGATCGTTTCCTGGCAATCTTCCGCCCAGGGAGATTGCGCTTTTTCTAGCAGCTTCACGAACACTGCATTGGATTCTCTCCTCTTTGAGGATGGGATCGTCGCTCGCCGCGACTTTCAATTGTGTACGAATTGTACGAAGTTGAACTGTGCGTTCAAACTTGATGAAGCCTAAGCCACCTTGGGCCTTTGGTGAATAGAAAAATCCGTTTGCCGTGGACGGAGTGAGATGCAGGATTTCCTTCACTTCCTGGCGGATTTAATTGTCTAGCCTTTTTAGTGTTGCCTTAGCAGGTTTATTATTCGTCAACGAATGGATGAACCTCGGCATAATGTACGTTTGAAGGAGACTGATCATTTGTACTGGCTTAAGTTTTAGTCTCCGTACCTCTTCCACTGTCTTAATGACAGTGAGCACTGCAGTGCCTTTTATTAGGCCTTTCCAAGGTCCTATGCGAACTCCCAAATACTGGAGGGCTTCGTCGGCGTCGACGCTCGGTATTTCGTCGCCACGTAGTTGCACGTTGGGGATCACAACACACCACGTCTTGGATTTGGCGTCGATGCCAAAGGCACTGCACTTGGCGGATGTTAAGGACATCCCTAGGTTACCTAGGAAGTCGGCCACAGTGTCCAGCTGCCTTTGCGCCTCCTCCTTGTCACGACCGAGGAGTACTAAGTCGTCCGCGAACGCGAGGACCGACACTCCCTCGTTGTCGAGTTGTATTCCAACCGTTTCCGCGCTCAGTCCCTCAACAAGCTCGTCTATGACGATATTAAATAGCAGAGGAGAAAGCGGGTCACCCTGCTTTACTCCTCGCTTGAGCTCGATGTTGACGGTACCGTCACTCGCTTTTATAGACGTTTCGCAACCCGTGTACATCTTAGTGATGTAGACACTCAGGAGCTGAGGAACTCCCTTGCTCAGGAGAGCTGGCCTCAGACTCGAGTGCGGAACTGTGTCGAACGCCTTCGAAATATCAAGTACCGATATCATGCCCCCGTTGGTTGCCTTTGCGGTTGACAACGCTTCGTTAAGGATTTGTATGTTCAAGCTGCAGCCATCCTCTGCAGGGAACCTCTTTTGTCTGTGTGATTGTTTGATGAAGCTCCGCAGCTTAGCATCAATTATGGCCGAGAAAATTCTCGCTACCATGGAACCAACGGTGATGGGCCGCCAGTCCCTGACGTTGCGAGGGTCTTTACCTTGCTTGGGTATGAGAGTAGTTCCATTCAATTTCCACGCGGTCGGGAAGATACACTCTCGCAGTAGAATATTGAACAGAAGCGCTAAAATTTCCGGCGCCCCTTTTGCGCCTAAGTGGCATTTCTTTAGGCAGTCCAGTAACTTTGGAATTCGGATGCATAGCTTCATAGAGGCAAGCCTCTATTGCATTACCCGCTCGGATAATGGTAGAAACCGACAGACCAGGTGGTGGAATTACTATTACCACCTGAAGTGCCTGTCGTTCGGAGCGATACGGCTTAACCCATGGGGTTAAGGCGCGCGATGTTCGTTCGCCCGGCCCACTCTCGATCGCGAGCTCTCCGCGGATTCCGCAGCTTGTCGTGAGTCCTGTGTATCCGGCCTTGGCAGATTTTTGGGGTATTGCCCCTTTCTGTTTGCCATCAACGCGCATTGCTTGTCTTTGCTAAAAGTTTCGCAAGCGGCGGGCCAGGGACTAGCCCTGTTGGCCGACGCATGCGTGACTTAGGTGTTTGTGAGGATCAACGCGCATTGCTTTGGCAAAAGCAGCTTCTAGCATGCGGTGGGTCGGAGACTAGCTCCGAGTCCGACGCGCATTGCTTGACGAGGCTACCTTGTGATGCGCATTCCATCGTCAAACCATTAATTTGACACTAAAAGTGCTCATATAGCAAAAAAATGTGTACACGCTGAGGGCGTGTACACCATTGACAAGCAAGCTTGTCGTCTTCCAAGTTTAATACTCGTTTCATTTGCCATGGTAATGCCGTGAGTCGTTAGCTATTTCAATCTCAATTCATAGTAATGAATTTTGTCGGGTTTGCTGGCCCGTTTCGCGTCTCCGCGTTTTCCCGTAATCCTTATTCCGAGTCAGGTATTCTCGGGGACCATCTCACTCCTTGGTTTGACGCCTTATTTTGCGATGCCAATGCAGCGGGACCACGAGGAGGTTACAGTGAGACTTGGACACATCGTCCCATCAAGCAACTATGACTTAAGGAGTAAGGCAACTGTAACGGCCCAAAAAAAAAAGGTTTTTTCACTAATTTTTTGCGCCCGAAATTGAAGGTATTTGAAAAAAAACTTTTAATGGTGTTATCGGGCATACATTAAACTTTATTATAAAATTTTTTTACAGTAAAAAAAAAAACAAAATGGCGGTTCCACAGCTATCTTCCCGGGACATGTTTTGCTTCCAGGGCTCCGCGGCACGCAGCACCACTGGTGCACTTTTGAATCTAGAACAAAAAAAAAAACCATTAATCTAGAGGGCTACAGCTAGAGAATGTTGATCGGATTTTAAAAAGTATCAATTTTTGTGGATTTGGCGTGCGTTTGAAAAAAAAATTGATTTTTGACGAAAAAAACGGCAAGTTTTTTGTTAATACAAAATCAATAAATGAAGTTCTTGAAAATTCCGATCGACATTCTCAAGATAATGTAAATGTTCACATCTGGTTAAAATTTCAAGTAAAAAAAATGAAAATTGTTCGAGTTATGCTGCGTGCCATTTTGAAAAACCATGTTTCGAGAAAAACGCGTTTAAAGTTTTGCGAATAGTTTTTTATTGGAAAAAATTAAAATAAGAAGTTAAAAAAAATTTTTACCGTTAGTCTGCAATCCCAGCACCATACATTTGTCCTTCGATAGCCAAATTTTCGTCTTCTTCGTCTTTCCTGGTTGATTTTTGGAGCGCGCGCGCACTTTTGGCCGCGTCGCTCAGAGATGTCTCCGCGTGCGTGATGCGTTTGGCGTCGGCTTCGATGCAGAAATTATATAACTGTACACCAATTTCCACCTCCAACATCTTGAATATTTGTAAGACGTTGGTAAGCCGCCATTGAATATGCAAACAGCGATATCCGTCGCAATATCTAGTACAGTTTTTCCGCTTGAGGATGATTTGGGGGCCAAACTCCAAACGGTAGCGTTGAAACTTTCGTTATTGTTTTGAGTATAGGCCCCCAAGCAACGCTCCAGCAACTCGTCCCGGCTCAATTCCATGTAGATGGGTTTGATGGCTTGATAAACCTCCTCACTCATTGGCTGATTGTGATGATACGCATCCAAGGCATTTTCTGCTTTCGCTTTCTTCCAACTGCACCAATTCTCCGAACATTTTTCGTGCTGAGGCTTTTCATCCGTTGACATTTTGTGAAAAAGGGTTGCCCAGATCTCATTTTTCATATTTTTTATGGAATCGGAATTTCGACGGATTGCTAAGCCGTAATAAGTGCTTAGTTCGTCAATCAATTTGGCAGTGAGTTTTCCTCTTCCCCCGAGACCTTTTGTTCCTTTGTCTAAGTTTCTCAATCGAGTGCCCATTCTTTTATGCACGTGATCTATGCACTCTTTTTTTTTAACATCAACATTTTCATAAGGCTTCGAATCCACGATGCCTTTGAAAGTTTTGGAATCGCCATCTCCGATATAATTGCAGTCGTTTCGGAGTAAGTTTTGACACGCTTGGCGGCGACCTTCATTTCCTAAGGACAACAAATTTTTTTTCGCACAGGACCTTTTTTTTCTTATTCTAGAGGGTTTAAACTATTTTTTAAGCCAATAAAAAAAAATCGATTTTTTAAAAAATTTACAGTGGCCTTACCCCATAAGAGAGTTATAGTTATTCCCGCCGTTTGCCCGAGCTTGCTTGAATTTCTTCACGTTGACATTCAGAGCACTGGGCAAAAATCACATTGCGTCAACACCCGCGAGGGCCTTCGCAATGCTTTGTTTTAATTAGACAGTCGGATTCCCCTAGCCCGTGCCAGTTCTGAGCTGAGCGTTGAATGGCGGCCGAACAGGATGACCAAGACGGTGAAGCACCGCCAAGGAAGCCTCGCAGAAAGGAAGATCCGCGGGTGGCCAAGGCACGGGACCGAGCTCGGATCCCACCAGCGCCCACTGTAGAGGCACCAGCGTTCACCTCGCCCAGGCACGGCACGTTAGCCAAACCCGCTTCCCTATCAAGCCCGACCCACTCCGCTCCTCAGAGCCAATCCTTATTCCGAAGTTACGGATCTAATTTGCCGACTTCGCTTGCCTACCTATCTAGTCTATCGACTAGAGGCTCTATACCTTGGAGACCTGCTGCGGATATGGGTACGAACCGGCGCGACACCTCCACGTGGCCCTCTCCGGGATTTTCAAGGTCCGAGGGGAAGATCCGGACATCACCGCAACTGCGGTGCTCTTCGCGTTCCAAACCCTATCCCCCTACTAGAGGTTTCGAGGGAACTCGTACGCTTATACAGAAAAGAAAACTATTCCCGGACCTCCCGACGGCGTTTCCAGGTCATTTTTCGTTACCCCGACGAACTCTCTTGCGAGGGCCCGAATTGTATACGTTTCCGCTGCCGGGTTCCGGAATAGGAACCGGACTCCCTTTTGCCCAATGGGTGTGTCGTAATATTTGTTCATTACACTTTTGACTCATCACCGTCATCAACATAGGATTTCTCCTAGGGCTTCGGATCGACTGACTCGTGTGCAACGGCTGTTCACACGAAACCCTTCTCCACGTCAGTCCTCCAGGGCCTCGCCGGAGTATTTGCTACTACCACCAAAATCTGCACCGACGGCGGCTCCAGGCAGGCTCACGCCCAGACGCTTCTGCGCTCACCGCCACAACCCTCCTACTCGTCAGGGCTTCATGACGGAAATAAATTTCCGCCTCACTTGCCACTGACGGAAGAGAATAGGCCCGACCCTTCAGCGCCATCCATTTTCAGGGCTAGTTGCTTCGGCAGGTGAGATGTTACGCACTCCTTAGCGGATTCCGACTTCCATGGCCACCACCCTGCTGTCTTAAGCAATCAACGCCTTTCATGGTATCCCATAAGCGTCGACTAAGGCGCCTTTACTCTGCGCTTGGTTCATCCCACAGCGCCAGTTCTGCTTACCAAAATTGGCCCATTTGGCACTCCGATCCGAAATCTCGTGGCTTCACCCTTCAAGCAAGCCAGAGATCTCACTCATTTAAAATTTAAGAATAGGTTGAGGTCGTTTCGGCCCCAAGGTCTCCATCCATTCGCTTTACCAGATGAGAGTCGCATAAGTTCGTAGAACTCGCGAGTGCCAGCAATCCTGAGGGAAACTTCGGAGATAACCAGCTACTAGATGGTTCGGTTAGCCTTTCGCCCCTATACCCAGTTCCGACGATCGATTTGCACGTAAGAGTCGCTACGCACATACATCAGGGGTTTCCCTGACTTCGTCCTGACCAGGCATAGTTCACCATCTTTCGGGTCCCAACGTGTACGCTCTGGGTGTGCCTCTTCTCGCAATGAGAACGAGACGGCCCGGGAGTGCGGGATAGCATCGTGACGCGACTCATCCTCCCTCGGTCGGCGCAAGGCCGACCTTCACTTTCATTGCGCCTTTAGGCTTTAGAGTTCCCAATGACTCGCGCACATGTTAGAACCTTTTGGTCCGTGTTTCAAGACGGGTCCTGAAAGTACCCAAAGCAGTAGCGTCGATGACCGGTATATCGTGTTAAAAAGCCAGTCCTAGGACGGCGCCAACCAACAGCTGGCCAGGCCCGGTGACGGCACTAGGTCCGTAACATCCGGGAAACACGTGCCTCGCTTGCGGCGGGCCGGACGCAGTTCAAATTTGCGGCTCAATACCGTGCGAGTACCGCCGGGCAGCTGGTCAAGACAACCGGGGGTCTGTCATCCACATGACGCTTTGAAGCATCATACACATGACAGGCACCCACCCGGGCCGTACACCGACACCCAACGGGTCGCGAAGTCCTACCAGGGGAGAAGTGCACGCCGACGACACCAGGTAAAAAACCACACGGACGTGTACCTCAAGGCCGAAGTCTTATGGCATCAAGAACCGCGCACGTGCCTGGATCGCTAACGATGAACCTCTCCATTCGATCTTTTGGGTTTCTCAGGTTTAACCCTGAATGGTTTCACGTACTCTTGAACTCTCTCTTCAAAGTTCTTTTCAACTTTCCCGCACGGTACTTGTTCGCTATCGATCTCATGGTCGTATTTAGCCTTAGATGGAGTTTACCACCCACTTCGAGCTGCGCTCCCAAGCAACCCGACTCTACCGAGAGACCCTCCCGAAACGCGTCCCGGTCGCTACAGGCCTGGCACCCTCTACGGGTAATTGGCCCCATTCAAGATGGACTTGGACTCGGGCATACGCCTCGGGATAAGTGGATCCTTCCAAACACTACATTTCCCAGCGACCGTGCCGCGGGAATCAGTGCTGGGCTATTTCCCGTTCGCTCGCCGCTACTAAGGACATCCTGCTTAGTTTCTTTTCCTCCGCTTGGTAATGTGCTTAAATTCAGCGGGTAGTCTCGCCTGCTCTGTGGTCGTCGATTTTACAAAAGAGTTGAGACTCATGATATCGCTCAGAATCTTCTTATATACCGGTCTTGCGCGAGCGAGAGCACTTTGGAATTAGAGTCATACCGAGAAGCTTCCCGCGTTCGATGGTCGTTTCTTCGTGGTTATGGGGGTACCCACTCACGAGGGCAAGTTCACGCAGCGGGCACATGGATCCGCAGTCGTATCTGTCCGTGAAACTACAGTAGCCCTGGGACTCGATCGACCGGCCGTGAGCGACGCGTTTTAATATGACGAACAGCGACTTGCAAGATACAGGATCACACCGATACACGGTTGGCAGACCCGCTCTTTTTGGCCGGAGCTCTGTGAGTTTCCATTGCTCTCGACAACACACGATCGGCGCGGTACGATTCAGCATATCGCTCAATCTCTCAAAGAATCGCGGTGCAGTACTACAAAATAATTGTTGTCTGTATAACATCGCTCTCGCGGCTCAAATATTCAC
>OX632357.1:12268360-12328047 GCA_951751655.1 Ophion costatus | reverse complement strand
CGTCTGTGTGCGTGCTGTTTGCGGCGTTACTTATAACGTACCTGGACTGTATATTTTGAATTTTCGAACTTTCGGGGTATCGACCTCCTGCTAATCAGGGCAGTATGTATTGGTGCTATAGATAGAGTCCAGCTGATTATTGCTGCTTATTGCATTAGCGATTTGACACGGGACATCTAATTCGTGTTGGTGTTACTGACTGAGTGTTACTAAACATTGATTAGCGTTTGCTTACGGGGCATTTAATTTCGCCTTCGACTCGTTTTTATCAACAATGTCAGGGCGCTGTGGTCTCTGTGGTATGACAAATCGTCTCGGGGAAAATGTTGAATGCATTGGCGAGTGTGGCCAATTATTTCATACAACATGTGTCACTGCCAAATGTGGCTATGATTTTACTCTCGCAAATAGCAAAGACGAAAACCGTCTTTGCTATTTGCGATAGCGAAAATCGCTGCGACACTTGCGCAATGCAGCGTTCGTCTATCGTCCAACGCACGCCCACACCGGGCAATATTTCGATTGGCAGTTCATCTCACCAAAATACACCTGCTGGGTATACGTTTGGGACACCTTCATCACAACGATGTTCTTCAAAGGCCTCCTTGGATGATTTACTGCGTATTATGCAGCAATCGAGCACTACTTCGGACAACAATCTCAAACAGATGCCGGTTTCGTTTCCTCATGTTGAGCGAAATGTCATCGAACTCCGTAGTGATGTTGCTGGGCTGCGTACAGATGTTGCTGAACTCGCTGCAAATCGAGATGCCCTTACTAGTCGTATTACTTCGCTCGAGGTACATTCTGAGAATACGCGTTCTGTAGTCTCGGATGTTATTACCCAAAATCGTCTGCTCAAAGAACAAATTGGTGACTTATCTAAACGCCTCCAGGCCCTGAACTCTGCTCAAACTTCCTCGGAGCTCACGCTGACTGGGATACCTTTTACTATCGACGACTCTCCACAAATTTTGGTTCAAATAGTTTTTGAATCGCTTGGTATTCCGCAACGTCTGGGCGATGTGCTAGATATCTGTCCTATGCTGAGAAGGGGATCAAATGTGACTACTGAACAGTGTCAACAAAATGCTACGACACCTGCTACCAAATCTTTTATTGTTGCGTTAAAATCTACGAGCGTAAGAGATTACATAATCTCTAAGAAACGAGAAAAAAAGGATATATCCGTCAACGCAGTGTTTGGGGTCAATCTACCTGGAAAAACCTTTGTGAACGAATTTCTGCCGACTTCGGTTTACAATTTACTCCACCGCACCAAGGCCAAAGCGGCGGAAACTGGCTATAAATTTATTTGGATATGGTCGGGCATCATTTGCGTCCGAAAAGCCGAAAAGTCACCTATCATCCACATCAACCAAGAAGCTGATCTTTCCAAGCTCGTTTGACCATCAACGGAGAAGCCTGAAGTCAACGAACTCGATCTTTGCATCGCCCAACATTGTTCTCATCCTTGTTTAAAAATCGCGCAGTTCAATGCAAATTCACTTCTGGGTCATATAGATTTAATTAGAGCTCATTTAGAATGTCATTTCTGTCATATTATATCAGTATCTGAAACTTGGCTTCACTCAGAAGTCCCTGATTCTCTAGTTCAATTGAACAATTACCTGATTATTCGGAATGACAGAGAAGGAAAACGTGGAGGAGGAGTGGCATGTTATGTTCATGAGTCTCTTGAGGTAAAGTTATTAGCCTCCTCACCGAGTTTGTTTTCGAATTCTCCGGAGTTTATACTTTTACATTTACAGTGCTCGAATGCTCAGACGCGCCTCTATGCGTCTGTATACAGAAGGCCCAAGGGACTCATGTTCAATGATTTTGTTAGTGCCTTTATGCGTTTTTCTTCTGCGTACAATAACATAGTAATTATCGGCGATCTGAATTGTCATCCTCTCACGTCAAATTATGAAGCTACAGTCCTACGTGAGCTGGTCTATTCTCAATCGTTATATATTGTTGAGTCTGACTCGACTTTCCACTCAAGTACTGCTGATTCATGGTTAGATATTTTTATAGTTGATAGTTCGTCGAAAATATTATCATTCAACAAGTCGGATGCACCTTTCATTGCTGGTCATGACTTGATGGAGCTCAATTATAAGTTTGATATAGTAGCTGCAACTGATCGCTCCATATCTCGCCGTAATTATAAACACTTTAATGATTTAGCTTTTCTTGAGACACTAGCTACGAATCTGGAAGTGAACCAATTGCTAACACATCATCACTGTCACTCTCATAATCGTGTAGATGTCTTATCAAACTCTTTATGCAATGTAATCACATCTGCTCTTGAGACCCACTCTCCTGTCCAGATATTTCGCGTACATAAACCGCATAATCCGTCGCTTAGTGAGGAACTCAAGAGTCGTACCAAGAAGCGCAATGCTCTTTATAAACAAGCAAAGCGTGGGGGTAGTTTACTGGGACTGGCAATTTATAGGCAATACAGGGACCAACTTAAAATTGACAGAACACAAGCAAAGAACAATCACATCGTACAAAAACTCTTCGGCATTACGGACGTCACTAGATTGTGGAAAGAACTTGCGAACCTGGGCTTTGTTAAGCCTTCTCAGTCTTCAGCGTTCAACTTTTTCTCTAGCGATGAACTAAACAACTTCTATGCAAATATTTCTAGTGCATCCAGGGCCTGTAGTAACCAAGCTTTCAGAGATGCCATAAATGACCTACCCTGTGATCGTGTGCCTTTTGAGTTCACGCCAGTCACCACTGAATCAGTTACATCTCTGATAAAAAACTCTACGACCATTTCATATGCAGCTGGACCTGATGGCATTTCTCTATTTGCTATTCATAAGTCTCTCCCGAGGATAGCTCCACTTTTGGCGGCTCTTTTTAATGATTCTCTAACACTTTCGTACTTTCCGAGAACATGGAAACGTACCTTCATCCGTCCTCTTCTTAAGGTGAATGTACCGCAGTCCCTGTTCAATACTCGCCCGATTGCAAACTTATGCGAGCTCTAAAAAATTCTCGAAAAAATTGTTCATGGACAAATTACAAAATTTGTCAATGATACCAAAATCATGGACCCACGCCAGTCGGGCTATCGGCGCTACTTCAGTACTCAGACAGCTTTACTGAGAATACGTCATGACGTGACCCGTAACGTTGATGAGAGGCGTCTAAGAATTCTTGTCCTGTTTGATTTCAGCAAGGCCTTCGACTTAGTCTCACTATAATTTGCTAGTTGAACTTCGGAAAATCGGGTTCTCTATTGCGGTGCTTGAAAGGATTTTCTCATATTTATCTGATCGTACACAAGCCGTAATGATAAAATTTCCAATTCGCTTAATACTACCACGGGAGTACCTCAAGGATCGGTTCTGGGTCCTTTGCTGTTTTCTCTTTTCATTAATGATATAGGAGCCGACCTTGTTTACTCTCAACATATGGTCTTTGCAGACGACACTCAGATCTATTTGAGTTATCCACCTTCCGAGCTAGTTGAAGGCATTGCTCAAATCGCGCACGACGTGAATGTCATCGCCCCGTACGCTGATGCAAATGGTCTGAAACTCAATCTAGCTAAGTCAAAGGTACTTATCCAGGGCAGTTCTAGCTATATTGGTAAAATTGACGTGGACCATCTAGTACCTATTGCTGTCAATGGTATTATTCTGACTTATGTACACGAATTGCGGAACCTTGGGATCACTGTGGCCTCTAACCTCTCATGGCGTAGCCACGTGGCGACTATCTCACGGAGAGTTATTTTTTCTCTTTACCGATTGAAATATCACAGAAACGAGCTCTTGCGCGAGCTTAAAATTATGCTAGTTGTGTCTCTTATTTTTCCCCATTTGGACTATTGCTGCCTCGTCTGCAATGACTTAACCAGCGAAATGAACACGAAATTGCAACAGCTTGTGAACTGTGCAATTAGATTCATCTTCAATCTACGCAGGGATGAACATATTACCCCTTATCGTAGACAGCTTGGCTGGCTTTCAATTAGTGCGATGCGCAATACTTCCTCGGTATCCTTGTATATAATATTCTTAATGGAAACACCCCTACATATTTATCTGAACTTTTCTTAGAATCTAGAGCATCGAACCGTCCTCAACGCCTGCACTCTCTTAAAGTTTTTCATATCCCCTCGCATAGAACCTCAACCTTTAGAAAATCTTTCCTATTATCGGCGATATATTTTTGGCATTCACTTCCTCCTGAAATCATTACTTCGTCCTCACTGAATGTACTCAAACAGCGCCTATTCACCCACCTTTTTAGTGGTGATTTGTAATTTGTAATTTGTTTTGTTAATTTCCAATTTTGAATTATATAAAGAATTGTCGAAATATGTTATTTTATGTTATTAGTTATTTATTTAGTTAGCTTCGGGATCTGAAATTTAGTTATTAATTTAGTTAGCTATCAATATTAATAGTTATAATATGTCTTTAGTCATAAGTACTCAGAATCCATTTATAGTCTGTATTATTAGAACAATATTGTTATTTTTATTTATTTGATTTGGTTTTCTTTCTTGAGTTGTACACCATTTGCCTCAAGGCTTTGCCAAGGCATAGCTAATAAATAATCAATCAATCAATCAATCTCTCTCTCCGAACACCATTCGTCGCGATCAACGTGTCATCAGATATTTTTGAAAGGCCGACGATTCATTTCAAACGACGCCGACGGCGAGCACCTGTGCGGTGCTCCACACGCGTCGACGAACGTTCACAACGTTTCCTCTGCCAGGAAGGAAGAGCAGTTTCTTTTGTGTAAACGAGCATCAGCCAGGCGTGGTCCAGGAATTGTATCCGTGGAACGCAATGTGCGTTCGAAAAGTCGATGTTCATGTGTCCTGCAGTTCACAAGTTGACGCGCAATTAGCTGCGTTCTTCATCGACCCACGAGCCAAGTGATCCACCGTTCAGGGTAATCAATAATATATTGGTTTCATTACAAACTTGTCTTTATCGACACAATATTGAAAACGTGAAAACACAAGCCGAACAGAAGGAGCAACCGCGCGCGCAAACGCGCGACTGGCATTGCCTTCACATACCGACAAATTAATTCGACGCGGATCAAGACTTTCCGAGATCCCGCTGCGAAACGCGACTCTCGAGCCGCCAAGTCAGTCGCGACAGCCGTTCGCGCTCGCTGTGGCACACGAAGCGGCAGTCACGTGACAGCGACAGCAAACCGGACGAAAGTCGGACCACAAGTGACCCGAATCGAGAGCTCATTCGCACGATAGGGCGAGAATTCCTTTCCAAAACCTCGGACTCGACGGGTACACCGTGACGCACATCGGTTGCATATTAAACAACAGGGAGTCATGGAGTCGATATCCTCGAACGAAGGAGATAGAAAGACACGAAAAAGAGCAATATAACATCGTAAAATGTATGTTTGCCGCTATCTCCGAAGACTCTCCATGCTGCCGTTCGGACGTAGGTTGCTCACGAAGAATGCATCTTTCTTCACGGAATTGCAGGGGACAAGCGCGCGCGCGTGTCCCTCGTTCGAGTGGAGAGGCACAATAGGCTAGAGCTCGATAACAGGCTCCGAGAGACACATAAGCGCCTAATACGATCGCGCATCGACAATCGGAAATTGAGAACTCAGCGCTAAAACGCGTTCATACACATTTGTGGAGTGTTGGTCTCTCGTGAGGAGGCAGATACACCCCGGCGGCGTCGGAAGTACATCAACAGATGTGGATACATGAATACGCGACTAATACGATCACGACGGTAATATTGCATGTGTCCATGCACCGAAGGAGACTCCCCGAAAACCGCTCTGCGTTAGTAGTGATATCTCGCACACTCTGGCGACACACGCCACAATATTACATGATGGAATATTTTATCCTCTGCCGGTGATACGAGCGCAATGCGTCAGCACCTCTTGACGCCGTCGGGATTTTATCTTCGTACACTTTGTTTCGCTGTGCTTGTGCAAGCGGGGTATGTTAATGATCCTTCGGCAGGTTCACCTACGGAAACCTTGTTACAACTTTTATTTCCTCTATATGATCAAGTTTGGTCATCTTCCCGGCAACATCGGCAATGCCGTAACATTGCCGCGCACCGGTCCGAAGACCTCACTAAATCATTCAATAGGTAGTAGCGACGGGCGGTGTGTACAAAGGGCAGGGACGTAATCAACACGAGCATATGAATCGCGCTTACTGGGAATTCCTCGTTCATGGGGAATAATTGCAAGCCCCAATCCCTAGCACGAAGGAGGTTCAGCGCGTTACCCGGGCATTTCGGCCAGGGAAGACGCGCTGATTCCTTCAGTGTAGCGCGCGTGCGGCCCAGAACATCTAAGGGCATCACAGACTTGTTATTGCTCTATCTCGTGCTCCTAGAAGCCGCCTGTCCCTCTAAGAAGATTTGTGTGTACGTCGGTAGTAAAAACCGCCCGGGAGAACGCGGGGCCTTCGAGATTTCAGAAAGTACGCCAATTTAGCAGGCTAGAGTCTCGTTTGTTATCGGAATTAACCAGACAAATCGCTCCACCAACTAAGAACGGCCATGCACCACCACCCACCGAATCAAGAAAGAGCTGCCAATCTGTCAATACTAACGGTGTCCGGGCCTGGTGAGATTTTCCGTGTTGAGTGAAATCAAGCCGCAGGCTCGACTCCTGGTGGTGCCCTGCCGTCGATTCCTTTAAGTTTCAGCTTTGCAACCATACTTCCTCCGGAGCCCAAAAGCTTTGGGTTCCCGGAAGCTGCCCGCCGAGTCATCGGAGGAACTTCGGCGTATCGCTAGCTGGCATCGTTTATGGTTAGAACTAGGGCGGTATCTGACCGCCTTCGAACCTCTAACTTTCGCTCTTGATTAATAAAAACAATTTTGGCAAATGCTTTCGCTTCTGTCCGTCTTGCGACGATCCAAGAATTTCACCTCTAACGTCGCAATACGAATGCCCCGATCTGTCCCTATTAATCATTACCTCGGGGTTCCGAAAACCAACAAAATAGAAACGAGGTCCTATTCCATTATTCCATGCACACAATATTCAGGCGGAAATAGCCTGCTTCAAGCACTCTAATTTGTTCAAAGTAAATGTGTCGGCCCACTTCGAGACTCAATGAAGAGCACCACGATGGGATATTAGTTGGATCGCCCGGTTTAGAGGACGATCCAAGAGGACGCCCACCGGTAGGACGTCTCACAGCTTGCTAGTTAAACACCGCGAGCGGTGGACGATCATCGTGATACGCAGATTCAACTACGATCTGTTTAACCGCAACAACTTTAATATACGCTATTGGAGCTGGAATTACCGCGGAAGCTGGCACCAGACATGCCCTCCAATGGAGCCTCGTTAAAGGATTTAAAGTGTGCTCAATCCGATTGCGGAGCCTCGGATGAGTCCCGTATCGTTATTTTTCGTCACGACCTCCCCGTGCCGGGAGTGGGAAATTTTGCGCGCCTGCAGCCTTCCTTGGATGTGGCAGCGGTTTCTCAGGCTCCTTCTCCGTAATCGAACCCTGAGTCCCCGTTACCCGTTACAGCCATGGTAGGCGCAGACCCTACCATCGACATTTGAAAAGGCAGACATTTGAAAGATGCGTCGCCGGTACGAGACCGTGCGATCAGCACAAAGTTATTGAGAGTCACCAAGGTAAACGGTGGACGAGCAAGCCCGCCACCGATTGGTTTTGATCTAATCAAAGCGTTCCGTCCATCTCTGGTCGGAACTCTGCTCTGCATGTATTAGCTCTAGAATTACCACAGTTATCCAAGTAAATGTGGGTCCGATCTAAGGAACCGTAACTGATTTAATGAGCCATTCGCGGTTTCACCGTAATACGACATGGACTGAGACATGCATGGCTTAATCTTTGAGACAAGCATATGACTACTGGCAGGATCAACCAGGGAGCTTCGAAAATTTTACGAGAGCTCTCACTCTCTGTGTTCTACACGCTCAGACTGGTGTTTGCCCGTACTAGCGATAGACGCGATTTTTCTCTATCACAATATAATTGTTTTTTTTTATCGAAGACGACGTAGTGTCAACGATTTTTCTTCAGACTCGGAAATCACCGTACAAACTCTCCCCTGTTGTGCAGAGCACGTGCTCATCCTTCAGTCTCTTTTAATATTTTTTATTTATTTAGTTTTGCCATGAGATTCAATGAAAACTTCAACGATTTGGCAAAACTTCGTCTGTTTGCAGCAGAAAACGTCTGTGCGAGACAGATGACTGGTGGTTTTTCAGCCACGCTCTAATTTAATTCTTAACTCGTGAAGGCTAGAAAACTTTTCTCAGTCGTCAATAGTGCCACGTATGGCACTTGCCAAGTTTCGTGAGGATCGCAACAAATACGTCTCTCAATTTTTCGCATTTTTTGGGTGGAGTTGGTGCTCAGTGGACGTAATGAAAATATACGTTTTTGTCGCCAAAGTCGTTACCACATAAGAGCCATTCGGCCAGAGACACCGACGCGTGGTATTGTTGTGTTACATGCATCACCTACACATCGTCTCGGGAGGTCCCGACATGCGTCGGTTCGACTCCCATATAGATACGAGCTGTGCCGCCAGCGGTTCGGCGCGGGACGGTCTTATACACAGGTTCAGGGCAGGAAAATCTTCATCCAGCGGACCGGAACTCGATCGGTGTTTTGATCTTTAACTTTGGAAATAAATTATACTAGAATACGATATATCATCGAAAAAAAGATTTTTCATCGGGACTTTGACAATCCGTTTCATCGTTCGCAGTGGGACTTTGAAACTTTTCGCCGAGCATTGCTAGACTGAAATTTTTTTTAACCGAACATTCATTGATTTTGTCGTTTATGCTTCAGTGTTGCAGCGATTAGAGCGGAAAATTGAAAAAAAAAAATTTACGCCCATTGCTCGACTCAGAAAAAATTTTAACACGATTTTGTCATAGAGTGTAGACTGATCGACCATCCTATCGGGAAATGTACAGGGTGCGCCAGAGGAACTTACTTATTTGAAAAAATTCCCGCGCGGTGAGTTGGGTGGGTAGAGGGGCGAGAGGGGGCGCATCTGGAGGGGGAAGTTCCCAAGTTTGTTTCTCCCTCCAGTCAGCTGCCATCATGCTCTGGTCTAGAGAGCAGCGGGCCTTCGCAGTCGAGAGCTTCTTTTCTAACGGCCGCTCACTTGTTGCTATGCAACGTGCCTTCCGCGCTCGCTTTGAAATTCCTCCTCACAGACTCGTTCCTGGCCGTAATTCGATTCTGTCGTGGGTTAACTCATTTCGGGAGTGTGGAAGTGTCGCTAAACCCAGAAATGGACTTCAACGGACCATCAGAACTCCGGAAAATATCGAAAGAGTCAGGGAGTCAGTTGTGTGTTCTCCCCGGCGTTCGGCTCGCAAACACGCAGCTGCTATGGGAATTTCTGACACCACTGTTCGACGAATTCTCCATGAAGGCCTTCAATTTCATCCCTATAAATTGGCTGTTGTGCAAGAATAAACCGAACGCGATTTTGTTGCCGTCAAAATGAATGTGAAATGCTGGTTGACAACCTGCCTTAAGACGCGGTCGTTTTTTTCAGTGACGAGGCTCACTTCCACATTTCCGGCTGCATCAATAAGCAAAACATGCGTTATTGGTGTGGTGTAAATCCACGTGAGCTTCACCAGAAGCCACTTAATTGTGAGCGAGTTACTGTCTGGTGTGCGATGTCGGTAATGGGAATAATTGGTCCTTATTTTTTTTAAGAAAACGAACGCGCAGTTACCGTGAATGGAGCTCGTTACAGGAACATGATCGATGAATTCTTCCTTCCAAGACTCGAAGAAATGAACGTTAGGAACGTGTGGTTTCAGCAAGATAGAGCCACAGCACACACAGCACGAGACTCAATGAATTTGTTGCGACAACATTTCCCCGACCGCCTCATCTCTCTCAGAGGCGATCTCCAATGGCCGGCACGCTCTCCAGATTTGACTCCATGCGATTTGTTTTTATGGGGTTATTTGAAATCTCTGGTTTATGTCGATCGACCACGGACCATAGCACACCTCAAGAACAACATTCGCGACGCCATTGCCAACATACCGATTGATATGCTGCAAAGAGTGGATACGAATTTCAAAAATCGACTTCATCAGTGGATGCGCAATGGGGGTCGCCACTTATCCGATGTCATCTTCAAGACTACATGAAAAAAAAATTGGGATATTGTATTCTCAAATAAAAAAAAATTTAAAACAATAATTGAAGTACTTTTGTTTTTATTGACCTTTCAAATAAGTAAGTTTCTCTGGCGCACCCTGTAGAATCTTTTCGCCGAGGCACAGGCCGATCACATTTTTCCCAAGGGAGATGGAACATTTTCGTCGGGTATCGCGAGTGTGGAGCGATCGACCCTCCTATCGGGACAGATTGAAATTTTTCCTCTAGGCACAGGCCGATCACCCATTTCCAAAGGGAGCCGGAAGACTTGCGTCGAGTATCCCGAGTGTGGACCGATCGACCTTCCTATCGGGACGCGTAGAATTTGTTCGTCGAGGCACAGGCCGATCACGTTTTTCCCAAGGGAGATGGAACATTTTCGTCGGGTATCCCGAGTTTGGATCGATCGACCCTCCTATCGGGTCGGATAGAAGTTTTTCCTCCAGGCACATGCCGATCGACCTTTTCCAAAGGGAGCCGGAACACTTGCGTCGAGTGTCCCGAATGTGGACCGGTCGACCACCCTATCAGGAAGCGTAGAATTTTTTCGTCGAGGCACAGGCCGATCGCCTTTTTCCCAAGGGAGATGGAATATTTTCGTCGGGTATCCCGAGTCTGGACCGAACGAGCCTCCTATCGGGACAGATGGAATTTTTTCGTCCAGGCACAGGCCGATCTCCCTTTTCCAAACGGAGCCGGAACACTTGCGTCGAGTATCCTGATTGTGGACCGATCGACTGTCCGGCACTGTCGAGTGTGGATCGATCGCCTCCACGACCGGGTCACGCGGAATTTCTCGGCCGAGGCACAGGCCGATCACCTTTTTCCCAGGGGCTGATCGAACATTATCGTCGGGTATCCCGAGTGTCGTCCGATCGACCGGCCATTCGGGACAGATAGACGTCTTTCATCTAGGCGCAGGCCGATCACCTTTTCTCAAAGGGAGACGTTTCATTTTCGTCGGGGATCCCGAGTGTGGACCGACCGACCATCCTATCGTGAAACGTAGAATTCGTTCGTCGAGGCACAGGCCGATCTCCTTGTTCCCAAGGCACACGGAATATTTTCTTAGAGTATCCCGAGTATGGATCGATCGACACTACGATCGGGACACGCGGAATTTTTTCCCCGAGCCACCGGCCGACCACCTTTTTCCCAAGGGAGATGGAATATTTTCGTGGAGTTCCCGAGTATGGATCGACCGACTCTACGACCGCGACACGCGGAATGTTTCCGCCGAGGCACAGGCCGATCACCTTTTTACCAGGGCTGATCGAACATTTGCGTCGTGTATTCCGAGTGTGGACCGATCGACCCGCCTTTCGGGACAGATACAAGGCTTTCCTCTAGGTGCAGGCCCATCACGTTTTCCCAAAGGGAGGCAGAACATTTTCGTCGGGTATCCCGAGTGTGGACCGAACGACCATCCGATCGTGATACGTAGAATTTTTTCGTCGAGGCCCAGTCCGATCACCTTTTTCACAAGGCAGACGGAATATTTTCGTAGAGTATCCCGAGTGTGGATCGATCGACTCTACGATCGGGACACGTGGAATTTTTTCGCGGAGGCACCGGCCTATCACCTTCTTCCCAAGGGAGATGGAACATTTTCGTCGGGTTTTCCGAGTGTAGGCCGATCGACCCACCTATCGGCACATATAGAAGACTTCCGTCTAGGCACGGACCGATCACCTTTTCCCAAAGGGAGATGGACCATTTTCGTCGGGTATCTCGGGTGTGTGCCTATCGGCACAGATAGAATTCATCCGTCGAGGCGCAGGCCGATCACCTTTTTCACAAGGCAGATGGAATTTTTTCGTAGAGTATCCCGAGTGTGGATCGATCGACTCTACGATCGGGACACGCGGAATTTTTGCGCCGAGGCACCGGCCGATCACTTTTTTCACCAGGGCGATGGAGCATCTTAGTCGGGAATCCCGAGTGTGGACCGATCCAACCGTCCTAACGGGGCCGGTAGAACGTTTTCGTCGAGGCGCTGGCCGATCACCCTTTTCTCACCGGAGACCGATGATAATCGTTGAGTGTCCCGAGTGTAGACCGATGCAACCGTTCTACAGTAACGGAGACAATTCTTCGACCCTTCGCGCATTTCTCGGCTACGTAGATTATTTTTCGAGGACCATTTCTTGGCTCGGTTGATTTTTCGAATCGACGCGCACTGTTCGACTTGGCCGATTTTCGTCGACCGGAAAGGATACGGGGACTTGTGGCGTTCGAGCGTAATCCCGCGCCGCCAGCCGGTTCACTCCTTATGATACGTTGTTTTTTGGTTTTGATGTTTTAACCCTATACAATCACCAAGTTAGTTTTTGATTATGCTTTGTTCATGGTTTGTTTTTGTTTTTGTTTAATACCTTACTTAATATTTGTATATTAAGATTTATTGCACTTAGCATTTGTCTTTTTATCTTTCTTGTTTATTTGTGGATTTGTGGAGTTGCTTGGCCACGGGGAAAACCCCGTGTTTCCATCCGCGCCGCGTCGAGGCGAACTCCGTTGTGCTTGCTGACACATTTTCGCTTCTTATTTACACTATTTACACTATTTACTGTACGCCGAGCGCGTCCACGTTTCCATCGTCTCCTTCTTCGTCATCTCCTACAGCCTGCGCTGCCGCTCCTTCATCTCGTCTGGCAAGCGCCAGGTGTGCAAATCTCGCGAAGACTTCGTAGGCCTCTTTGGTTTCAATCAGTCGATGTAGCTCCTCGGCCATTACTGCTCTTAGCGGTTCTCTGATATCCGCATAATGAGGGCACTCTAGTAAGATGTGTACTGTGGTTTCTTCTCCGGTTCGGCAGAAACCGCAACTCGGTTCTTCGATCAAGTTTCGGCGATTCAAAGTCGCCTTGAGCGACCCGTATCCCGTGAGCAGCGAGACACATCGTCTGGATGGCTTGAACCATGGCCTGCCCTTTCCGAATGCGAACTTGACCTGTTTAATGAACTTGTATGTAGTCCGCCCATGCAGGCTAGAATTCCAGCGCGCCTGCCATTCTTGTAGATTCAGATCCGCTCCATTATCCTCGTCGTTGTTGGGTAGGAACCTATAGTCCCGCTAAGCAACGTGATGATTTTTCTTGATTTTGCAGGTTAGTCGCTGCCGTATAACTTCTAAATCTATTGGGAGTGTTCCGCAGATAGCTTGCATTGCTTCAGTTGAGACCGTCCTGCAAGCCCCAGACAATCCGATGAGACTGGCCCGCTGTGTGGCGCTTATTTGTCGCTGCACCGATACCCTCGTCGCACGTGTGTACCAGGCCACAGCTCCGTACGTGCAAATCGGCACGAATACTGCTCTTTACCAGATGCTTAGAGTTCTCCGCTTGATGCCCCGTTCGGCCCGCGCGAGTCGTTTCACCGTCATGGCATACGCGATCGTTTTTTGTCTAAGTTTTTTCGCGTGCTTCTCAAAGTTGAGCTTGGAGTCCAGAACTATGCCCAAATACTTCTACTCGTTGACGAAGGCTATGACCTCGCCATACATACTTAAAAACGGGGGCCTGTTTTTGAAGATACTCTTGATTGTCATCAACTTGCTTTTTTGCCTTGAGAGCTCAAGCTTGTTGCTGCGACACCATTCTGCAACCAGGTTCGCAACTTCTCGCTCAGTTGTCTCGACTCTTCTTCTTGAATCGCCTTTAACCATAAAGAGAAGATCATCTGCATAGGCAACAACCCCAATGCCACCTTCGTCCCACCGTGCGGCTGTCCGAGTCAGCAGGTCATCCAGTACCCAGTTCCAGGCCAAGGGACCTATTATGGACCCTCGCGGGCATCCTCTTCTGACACTGCGGGTCTACTTCTGAGTCCTGTTCGCTATCTGGACCTTCCTCCTCTTGAAGTACGACTTGACAAGATTTATAGTCTGTGAGCTGCACCCAGCTAATCTGAACCTGGCTATGATGGCCGGCCACCATAGATTGTCGAATGCTCCCGTTATGTCAGCGAAGATTGCAACGACAAACTTCTTCCTGGTGGTTCGCAGCTCCTCCCACAGCCAGAGCAGAGCATCGTCCGTCTAGTGACCCTTTTTAAACCCTTGTTAGGTGTTGCTGTTGAACGTGGCCTCATTGTATGTGACCTGTATGCGCCCTCCAATGACCTTCTCAAACACCTCGCTCACTGAAGGGAGCAGGGCGATGGGTCTGCTAGACGAGATGCCGTCCCTGCTGCTTTCCGGCTTCTTTAGGATGGCTCTTATTTTCGCTGATTTCCATAGCCTTAGAAATGTTGCCTCCCTAAGGCAGTTGTTGAACAACACAAGGATGGCCTCCTTTTTTACCTTCCATATTCCCTTGACAATTTCCACCGGCGTACCATGAAGCCCTGGGGCTTTCTTATTCTTGCACTTGGTCAGCGCCTTCTCCATCTCTCTAGCGGATATGGGCACCTCGATGTTGGCATTGCCGTGCTGGCTATTTAGTCTCAGCAGCCCGTTCTTCGTCCTCGTTGTTCCTGTGATCGTTAGGAGCGAATTTCTCTTAATTCGATTTTGCAGACTCCTCCCATGTGATGACATATTTTCCGCCCGCAAGCTTCACCGATCCAAACATTCTCGAGTCTCTGATTTTTTTAGTCGCAATTTCATGCCCGAGGCTCCATGGATCGTTGCTGCCCTTTCGTCTGACAAAGTCCCGCCTGTACACCTCTTTATTCCTGCGGACTTGGTTCACAGACGCATTTCTCTTCCTGCGGTATTGTCCCACCAGTCCCACCAGGTTCCTCTTTGTATCCGCTCCAAGGTATGTTGGTCGAATTTATGCTTGACCTTTTCGTCAAAGACTGTCCGGTCCGCTTTGGGGATGTTGAAACCGTTTTTCGTATTTATTTGACGCCGAGGTCCATTGAGGGGCTCTTCTATCACGATCTCAAGTGGGTTGTGGACACTGATGCAGCATGTGTTGGCGACCATCTATCCCGTTATTGCTCTTAAAAGCGAGGTCGATGCCAGCGATACGTCTATGTTAGATTGTCCAGCTGTGGACGCGAAGGTTGTGACGTGGGATCGCTAATTTAGGATGTGTAGATCGTTTGCCGCGATGAGTTCCTCTAGTGCTTCTCCTCCATCGTCTATATCGTTCGAGTGCCAGTTCGGCGATCTCGCATTGGCGTCCATGCATATGAGTACACGCGCGTCGCATATACGCTCGAGTTTTTCTTCGAGTCTGTTTAGTATGTCTCCTACAGGGCCCGAGACGCGGCAGTACACGCTCGTTAGCGTAAAGACGATGTTATTGCTTCGAATTTCCGCGCACAGGATGTATTCATTATCTTCCCCTGCGAGTTGAAAGGCGCTTACCTTGTTGGTATTTATCACTATGGCCACCCAGGGTACGCAGCCCTGTGGCTGGAGCACCTCTAGTGGCAAGGCTCCATAGCCCATTACATTTGTCCTGTAGACATATGGCTCCTGTATGCAGGTGACATCATTCGCCTTTCTCAGCATGAGTCCCTGATCTCAGACACCACATCCATAGATCTCTGCGCGTTTATCTGCAGAACTTTCAGTGCCCTTTTTTCCGGCTCTGATATAGGTCGAGTTGCCTTTGGTACTCCGGGCAGTTTTTGCTTCGTACTGAGTGTCCGGTGTCCTTTCTTATGTTGCGTGCACAGTTGATGCACGATTGATCTTGTGCCTTCTCGCAACTGCCTTTGGTATGCTCGCTTGAGCCGCAGTGCTCGCAAAGATCGTGCGGGGCCGTACATTTCTTAGCTATGTGCCCATAGCCTTGGCACTTAAAGCATCATGTAACGTTGATATACTCGGCGATCCGATAGGACCCACAGCAGACGAAGACCCTTCCTCGAGTGAGGAGTCGGCTCATTTTGGCTGCTGGTAGCTCTATAATCCAGTTAGCCTTATTGTGTCTGTTCTTGAAGGAGTGCCTAAACGTCACTTCCTTTCGCAGCATCTCTTTTTCCTCTTCCGTCTCCGCCTCGAAGTTTTTCTCTATAAGGTCTTCTTTTAGTTCTTCCGCTTTATAATCCGGGTCTACGTCGTAAACGATTACCGACGGGTAGATCTTTGTACGCTCCACAGCCTTTAGCTTCAACTTGTCGAGGTTTGCTGCCATTACAATTTTCGCGTCTTTTTCGGAGGCTAGCGTGAGCACTAGGCCCTTATTGCGTATTCGTCGTATAGACCCTACTTTAAGTCCCGATCTGACTTCTTCCAATCCCTTCATTATATCTCTCCTCAATTCATCGTTGCCTCGATCGTCATTTTCTGCCTCTGGTCTAATGATGATTGCTCGGGCCTCCTGTCTCAGTATTGATCCCTCCTTTCTATGACCAGCACTTCTTGCTATTGAGCCTTTGTGCTGGCCTGCGCGTCCCCGGTCGTGGGCGACCCCTCTCCTTGCCGCCGCTGCGTAGGAGGCGCCAGGCCCGGGGCCTTGTTGGACTTCCATCCCAAGCTCCTCCATTTTACCGAGCCTTGCCTTGTAGTCTACGCTTTGCCTTTTGTATCTGTGCTTCTCTGTCTTTTCTCTTCTTAGGTGCTGCCTTAGCCCCCTCCATTTCTCATGAACGTATTTTATGGCAGGTCTAGAGACCTTATTGTTGTCATTTAGGAGAAAGTCCTCCAATTTTTTTTCGCTCGGCGTCGATAACCTTCTCAACGTTCACAGCGACTTCCTCTGCGTCTGCTTCGCCGACCGGCACGTCGGCGTCCTGCGCCGTCTCCGTGAACCCCATATCTTCTTCTGAGCCCTTTATTTCGGCTTATAGAGAGGTGTGTCTCTCCTTCTTTTTTCCCGCTTTGATTGTTAGCTCCTCGCTGATCGAGGAGTCCGACGAGTGTCTATTTAAGGTGCCCCTTTGGGTCTTGGCACCGTCTGTGTCAGACTTCCTGCCGGCTGGCTCCACCGTGCAATCTACCACTACCGGTTTTGCTGTACCGGCAGTGCGGGCTGGTGCGATGGCCCGTTGTTGGGCTGCAGTTTCTGATGGCCTGCTATTCTCGACCACAGCGTCAGGCCTTTTGGCGGACTTACCCGTATCGTCGACACTTGATCGACTCTTGGTCTTCTTACCTTTCATGGTTTTTTGTAGTGAGTTGTGCATTCTGGTTCTTACCCCAGGCGTTGTGAGGCGCCCGGGAACGGTATAACGGAACGGCCGATACGTCGCCCGATCCATACGCCCTTACGGCCTGGAGGGCTCTATACAACGGAGAGCGCCAGGTATCCGAGGTTTGGTGCTCGCGTTGCCGGTACTAATGACTGAGCCATCCTCTCAGCCCGGACCCTACCGCCGCCACCGAAGCTTAGGGTTAGGGATTTATCATAGAGTTTGTCATCCTCGTGGCCCGGGCGGATAAGCAAAGGCCCCCGCTCCTGGGGGTGCCACAAACCACCAGAGCCCGACTCGCAGAGCTCATATGCAAGCATGCGGTCCCCGCTCACGAGACTCCGGCGGGTCGTTCCGACACCAGCCAGGCCTACGGTCTAGATGGCTGGAGTTCCCCGGGGACGCCAACCCCCACTGTGCCCCGCATGGCGAGACACAGCACCCTGGGTATAGCCCAACGCGGTTTAGCCGCAATTGCGTTGCCCGGTCTGACCGCAAGGAGGTACGCCTTGGGCACTTGTGATAGCTAGATGACAGCGCTGCCACTTACAGGACCAGCACTTACGGACATTTAATCAGCTTTTGTGTTTAACATGCCGTCTCCGCCTCTCGGCATACGACACGGCACCCATGTTCGCGGGGTCGGGATCGCGCCAGACCAACACACCGCCCCGTCCCATTTGCTCACGCACTAAGCGCCGAGCCCGGACGGGGCGGCTGCCAATCCGCGCCCGGAGGGTAGCCAGGGCGGGCCCCTTGGCAAGGGGGGAGTACTTTCCAACCTCCCTCCGACCTAAGAAGGGCCACTCCCGATGTGAGATGGAGTGCAACTCCCACGCTGCCACGACTGACCCCACGAATCCGACTCCATGACTGGGCCGCGGCGGCTGAAGCCACCACCGGGCGCCCCGGCCGCCGTGTTGCTAGTATTCGCCACTGGTCGGACGTTCGTGGGCCGCCTTGGCCCACTCCGGAATAGGCTCTAACCAGCCATGGCACCGGTCCGCTAGCTCGGGTATGAGGGTGCGCCAGACCCGAAACGGCCGGGGCCTTACGACCTCCTGCGCCCGCCCCTGCGTGATCCTCTACGGAAAGACGCCCCCGACACCTACTTCACTGCCGCGGTCTGGCTCCTCAGCTCGAAGACCCAGCCCGCAAAGCTCCTGAGAGCCCGGAAGTTCTCGGGAGAGTCGACTACCCCTTGAAGCTCCCAGGCCCCGTCAAGGCCCCGCCGGATGCCCATCCTGGCCAAATCACGGCGTTCCGCATAACGCGGGCAATCCAGCAGGATATAAAGAGAAGTCCCCTCTGCCCCTCCGCACAGGCACCCCGGGGCTGCCGAAAGAGTCCTCTGATGGAGGAACTCATTCAGCGACCCGTGCCCCGTAAGCAGGCATCCCGCGCAGAGGCCGAAGCAGTTCCCCCTCTGGAGCGCCGCGGGCTCGGCGGGATCGGGGACGCACAGGCAGGTAGTAGCGCCCTTGGGGCAGACCCGCTACCTCGCACTCCATTCGTCCCACACGACGTCACGCGCCTGGGCCTTACCCACGGTCGGCTCCTCACCCCTCACCACGGGAATCCCCGACGGGACAGGCAGCCCCTTCCGGAGGAAGTAGGCCGCCTCGCGGTACTTCGCCACCAGATCCCACTGCAACTCCCCTATGAGCACCGTCAGCGCCTCCGTAGAGACGGTGCGGCACACGTGCAAAGGGGCAAGGAGGACCGAGCGCTGCACTCTATTCAGCTGCATCGCCGCCGTCGCTGTCGCCCTCATGTACCTCCCCCAAACGGAGGTGCCGTACAGCGTGCACGGGACAAAGAGGCCCCTGTAGCAGGACCCAACGGTCCGGCGCCGGAGCCCCCAGTCCCGCCGCATCACACGCTGCAGCTGACAAACCAGGGACGTGGTCTTCTCCCGGACTCATCGTCGGTGGGGCCCAGAATTGAGCCGCTCACCCACGAGGATGCCCAAGTATCGGACCCCACCGCCCTGTACGGTACCGCGCCACCGTCCAGGAGGACCCTAGGGTTCCTGGTGGCCGCGAACCTTCCCCGGAGCATGATGCACACGGTCTTCTCCTGGGATATCGCAACGCCCGACTCAGCACCCTACTCCCTCACCATCTCGAGGGACTCCGCGGCCCGAATCTCAAGACCTCGGCGGGAATCCCCCGAGGAGATCAGGAGCGTGTCATCAGTCTCGATGTTCGCGTCCCGAAGCCGCCGCAGCAAGGGTTCCAGGGCCAGATTCCAAAGAATCGGACCCGACATCGACCCCTGCGGGCAGCCCCCCTCCACGCCCAGTTCAACTCGGTCGTACCGGGAAGCCATAAACGCCCGACAAGTTCTAAAGAAACTCCGCCAGACGCCCCATTCAGGGCATCCAGCGGCCTCCAGAATCCCGAGGATCGTGGCCCAGCTGAGGTGGTCGAAGGCCCCCTTGAAATTCACGAACGTGCCGAGCACGTATCGGTGGGCGGACCCTTCGACTAGTCTCATCGCCGTGTGCGATGCCTCCTCGGTCCCTCTGCCAGCCCTAAAGCCGAACTGCCGGTCAGCGAGGACGTGGACATCCCTGCCCTCCAGCCTCGCCACCAGCACCTTCTCCAACAGCTTACCGACGGCCGACAGCAGGCCGATCGGTCTGTAAGACCCGGCCTCGTCGGGCGGCCTCCCAGGACACTTCAGGGTGGCCACGACACGCGATTTTCCATTTGGCGGGAACACCCCAGCTTCCGAGCACCCGTTATAGATGGCCACAGCCAGGTCCGGCCCAATCGTCAGGAGCGCTCGCACAATGGGGACGGTAATCCCGTCCGGTCCAGCCGCGCTGCCGACCTTCATTCGCCTCAAGGCGCGCTACAGCTCAACGATCGACACAGGAGCGTGGGGGTCGGGTGCTGGACGGGCCGCCTACTCCGCAGCGTCCCCATCGGGGAGCCGCGGGAAGAAGGGCTCCCGGAGCGCCCGCGCACTCGCTTCCCAAGAGGTGGCAAGCACCATCCCCCACCGCGCCCTAACGCCGCCGATGTCAACGAGGCTCCGCCGGCCCCTGTACGATCCGATAAACGTCGCCCCAAGGGTCGGCGTTACCCACCTGGCCGACGAAGGACGTCCAGTCTTCCTCCTTCTTTCCGAGGAGCAGACGGTGGTAGCCTCGGTATTGTTCATGATAAGCAACCCGAAGCGCCGTCCGCTCCTCCTGAGGAGCCACTCGCCGCCTCGCCCGCTGCAGGGCCTCTCTGGCTCGTCTCGCGAGCCGCCTCGCCGGGTCGGGCCCCCGTCACCACCAGCGGGTCCTCCTTCGCGGCTGCGCACCCGCCGCCCCCAGTCGAGACTCGTTAACACCCTGAATCAGGGACGTCGCGGCCCCAGCGAAGGCGATGGGCTCACCTCCAGCCAGCGCCTCGCGGCCCAAGGCCTCCGCCGCCCCCGCCAGGGCCGTGCCGTACGCTGGCCAGTCCACGTCGACGGCCTCCCATCTGCGGACAGGCAGCGGGAGGTTGGCACCCCCGTCGGTCTGGACAAGGGCTACGCCAATGGCGTTGTGGTCCGAGTTCACCAGATCGGGCAGGACCTCTCACCCGACCCGGTACACTCACTCCACACCCCTACCAAGAGTACCAGGCCCCTGACCTCGTTCTCATGGCCCCAGAGGCAGTTCTTGGAGTGCCAGAGGCGGGACGAGGCGTTTGCGTCAAAGGCCGCCAACACGGGCGCCCCCCGCAGCTGGGTAAATGCCCACTCCAAATATTGGAGGTAGCCGCGTAGGGGCTCGCCGTGCTGGCAGTACCTGGCGCATAGGCACAAAGTACCAGAAACGCCGCGCACCCACACCGTAGCACCCCCCTCTCCTCCAGAGACGACGACAACCGCGGCATCCAGCGACGCATCGGCCAGCGCGATTGCGGACTTGCCGTCGACGCAATGGAAGACCCTCACCCACGCCCGGATCCCCGCCACAACACCACCCGCCCGCACGTAGGGCTCCTGCAGGAGGACGGCACCGTAGCGGCCCGCGACGAGCTCCTGACCAAGGTCTGCCATCACGCCCCGCGAATGCCGGCAATTGAGCTGGAGGACGCGGAGCTCGATGGGCCCCGCACCCCCGAGCCCGCCGGAGACCCTCCGCGCGCGGGACCGGCTAGCCATTACTGGATCTCGCGCCCGGGCGGGCCCGCTCCTCCGCGGCGTAGGCCCTCGCCTGCACAATCACCGCCCGAAAGAGCGGGCACGCACCGTCCATCGCCCGATGATCGGCCGCCAGTCCGGCCTCCCCGCAGTTCACGCAGTGGGGAGGCTTCTCCCGCGCCGGGCAGCTCACGGCCGGGTGGCCGCCACCAGCGCACCAGCCGCACACCACCTCCTTCTTCCGGCAGAAGGCGGCGGTGTGTCCGAAGCCGAGACACCGGTAGCACCTGTCCGGCTCCACGTAATCCCGGACCCCGCACGAGTGCCACCCGAGAAACACGCAGCCATTTACCACCAGCGCAGCTGCTACCTCGGGCGTGGCCTCCAGGATTCAATCAGCCCCTGGCCACCCGCCCGCTTGCCAATACCCCCGAACCTACGCGCGACCTTAAAGACCGCGCAGAACTCCTCCGCCCTGGTACTGGGGAGGCACTGGACGCGCAGGGCGGTGAGGACCGCCTGCTCCGAAAGGTCCTCGGGCACCGAAAGCACCCCGACCCTCCTCCGGCGGGGTGGGCTCCGGCGCCGTCACGGTGAGCCCACCCCCGTGGATCGCCTCGTTCTTCCGGAAGAATTCGACGTCCTTCTTGGACCTCGTTTCCACCACGACACCGCCCTGGACGGTCCTCACCGCCGTGACGCAGATAACCGCCTCGCGAGGGTTCACCAACCCCTTCAGCTTCTCCTTCACGGCGGTCGGGGTCATAGCGCCCTCCGCCGACTTCACGAAGACCGCGTGCTGGGCAGCACGCAGACTCCTGGCCACAGGGCGCAGTGGTGGCAGCACCACCACCCGGACCGGCCGAGACCCGCGCTCTCCGGAGAAGGCAACGAATTCACAGGGAGCCCTGACGCCACCGCGCCGGCGAACGTGGTCGGCCGTCCCGGCTCGGCCAGGGCGGCAGTCGGGGGGCGCAAATCGTCACAACCCGCAGGCACCCCCTCCCTCCACAGCACGCGAACCCTGGCTTCGTGTCAGGAGTGCAGGCCCCGACATTCGTCCTGAAGTGCTGACACGCCCTGTGTGGCGGTCACCAAGAGGGACATAAGCCTCCCGACCCTCTCCTCGATAAAAGAGACGACGCCCTTGCCCACCTTGCTGGTCGGGTGCATCACAGTGGACCGGACCTCCCCAGCCAGGCACTCGGCTCGGGCGATAAGGTGTACGAGGCTCACCCGCGTCGCAGCGCCCTCTCCGCCGAACGCCGTGGCCGCGACCAGAAGGCCGACCGCCGGCAGGGACGAGGCCGCGAAGCTGAGCCTGCCCCCCACTCCGGGCGGCGAACGCCCCCGGGACTCCCTTCGAGCAACGGCCGCCTTTCTCGTCTCCCTCCTGCGCCGGACGCATCTCGAGGCCTGCACCCCGAAGTCCGCGTCCGTGTCCGCGCTAGCCGCCAACGTGCTGACCGTCAACGTGCCCGAATCAACCGAGGCCACGCGAGCGGCCAGGGGGTTCGTCGCGACCGACTCGCCCCCCTCGGACATCATCCCGTCAGAACCCGCCGCCGGGCAGTCCGACAGGGCTCCGTCCGACTCCAGAACCGCGGCTCGCCTCTTCTTAGGGCGCTCCACTCCTTTCGAGCTCTTCGAGCTCTTCGGCCCCGGTCGGACCGCCGAGACGGACGAGTCCGCCGTCGACAACCCGCCGGCCGGGTCACCGCCTGACGGAGGCGCCCGCCTCTTCGCCCCGGGGGACGGCGGGGGACCCATCGGCGCACTCCGCCCCCCTCCTCCACGCGACCGTCACCGGTAGCGGCAGACCCGCCACTGGCACCAGTCGCCGCCCCCACTCCGCGAGTGGGTTGGGCTGCGGGAAACCCAGTGTCCTGTTGCACCTTTCCTGATTTACTGAATTCGGACATTATTCGTAAATCTGAGGCTTTATGCGAGAGTCCCCAACTCGACCACCTAAACCTACCCTTACTCACCAATCCTCGGCGGGGGCTCCAGCCGGTACCCGCCGACTCTACCCTAATAAGGGCCGTGCCAGCGAGGCCGAGCAGGGTTCCCCGCTTCAAGCGCCCCACCCAGGGACCAACCCTTCGCCGCCAACCACCCCGCGCCGATGATTCCCCCCCCCAGAAGCCGGCTTACTCCAGTGTGGTCTCGGCGGGGGCAACACCTGGCGCCCAGCAGGTCCGCATCCTGGTGCTACCAGGCCCTTTCGGGCAGTACACAGGCTTTCTTCACGCGTTGCTACGGGGCAGCCCACTCGGGGGAGCTACTTCCGAGCCGGGCCCCGGTATTAGCGCGCGGCCCCCGGGGCGTGCCTGACCACCAATCTGAAGTGGCCTCCCGGGTTTTCCGCTGTACCGTTGCACGCATTCGCCAGAGACTCTGGTGGAGGACGGCGCGGGGGATCCGGGGGCGGCACGAGGGCCCCCGGGCTTGTGCGAACGTTGTCTGGCCGCTCACCGTGGACCTGCCCGACATTGCTGGACCTGCCAGGGGCCGAGGCCCCGGTCGGCATAGCCCCACGGATCACCGCGGCACGCAAGCCCTCCCCCGCCGCGACAAGGCGCCGCGCATGGGGGGGGGGAGCACCTAAGGACATTTATTGTGAAGGCGGAACCATACAGAAGGGTCCAACCTGTGCTACCTCGCCTCGAGGGCATACGCTACCGGCTTCTATCTACTCCCACAGACCGAGGACCATCTCCATAGGGGCGGACGATGGAAAAATCCTTTGGCTTTCGCTGGATCGACTAGCAAAGAGAGCAGGTTGGCCACGCGGCGTCGGTTCCGACAGCTCTACCGAGGCGTTAGCCCCGGCGGAGAAACCGATCCCGACTCCGTGTGCTCACGGGGAACGTCGGGAAGGCCTGCTCCCGTGTCCCGCCCGGAGAGAACCCAGAAGACAAGGGTCTAGGAAGGGTAAAGGTATATGGAGTCCAAGCCTGGAGTGCTGTGGCGAGCGCAGCTGGGATTGCTACGGACCCGCAGATTGTTTTATGTGTGCTGTTCTGTGTGTGGATGTGTATCTGTTCGTGTTTGTTCATGTACGACGTCATTACCCATTTCCCTGCTCTGCTTGAGATCGCGTTCGCGGGGCCTATGGTGGGTAGGATGAATCACGAAGGTTTGCGGTTCCACCCAGCTTTCGCCGGGGGAGCCAGACGTGCTCCCCGGCTAGGGCCCCATGGGACGTACGTTCTCCTTCCTGAACTACCGGGTATTGACAGGACCCGCGATGTCTACCCTATCCGGGACGAGCTTCCTCTGTCCCTCTGCTCTAGCTTTCGCGTTGACGGTCCGTTGGACTATCCTCCCTTGCCCCCACTATTCCTTCCCTCCCTCCCATGGCCGCGTACTGGGCCGCTATCTAAACCTCCCTGCGCCCTTTAGCCAACGGTCTTCCCGACAGAAATCGGCGAAGACGGTGAAGGCCTCTGCGGTGGCAACCAACTGGCGTACCGCCGCGGGCCACACCCTCCCGCCGATGAAGTCCCGCAGAGCGACACTCTGCGGTTCGATGTTTGGGCACTCGAGGAGGAAGTGCTCAACCGTGCCCCGCCGCCAAACACACGCAGTCCCCGCCCTCGACAAGTCCGAGTGACGCGAGGCGCGCCCCGAAGTTGCCGTGGCCGAAGATAACCTGCGTGCTATAATGGTTCGGCGTGAATCAGCCCGCCGCCAATCTCTCCCGGATATTCCCGAAGAAGGCGTATGTGGTGCGGCCTTTGTCGGAAGATTGCCACGCGGCCTGCCACATATCGATCGCCTCGTTCTTGATTCTCTCGATGGCGTTAGGCGCCCTTCCCGGAATTTCCACCCCGTCTATCTCGGCTCCGTGCCCCGTTCTTATGCGGTACCGCGCCCCGGCTTGCTTCAACAGAATCTCCACTGGAGCAGCCCCTGCAACAGCACACACAGAATCGTAGGAGACGGTTCTGTATGCCCCAGTGACCGCGATCAACGCCAGTCGCTGGGCGCTTTTCAAGACTCGAAAGTCTGCCTCCTTGCAGAGGTCAGACAATCCCGCGGCGGCATACGTCACCGTCGGGACGAAAACCCACCTGTAAGTTGTGCTAACGGTCGCGGATCTAAGTTCCCACCCGACCCTAGCGATTTTTCCCAAACGCGCGAAGAGGGATGCACTCTTCCTCCTAAGATAAGCGCAATGGGAGCTCACTCCCATCTCCTTATCGAAATCGATGCCGAGATATCTAACGCTGTCCTTGGAAGATATTCTAGCTGGAGCATCCCCTATCCGGATTGTCGGGTTTCTGGTGGCCAGGTCAGGCCTTCTAGAAGCACGGCGCATGCGGTCGGGACGGCCTCCTCCCCGTCTTCCAATTGGCGCTGTGCGCCGCCATTCGCTCTTAAGGAGTATGGCTTCCGTATTTGTTTCGGACAATTGCAGCTTGGCGCAACGGCACCAGTTACAATTCTATCTACTATCGATTGTGCCCTGTCCTCAAGTTCCCGCGGCGAGTTTCCTTCCACCATGACCATGAGGTCATCGTCATAGGCAACAAACTTGATCGGGGCGATCTCCTCGAGGATAGTGAGGAGATCATCGAACATGAGGTTCCAGCAGATAGGGCGAATGACCGAGCCTTGTGGGCGCCCTTTGGCCCCTGCTTGGAGACCTCGCTGGTACCCCACGAAATTCCCACGCTCCTATCACTGAAGTAATTGCGGATAAGGTTGAAGACGTTCCGCGGACAATTCCGTAATTTTAGACGTGTCCTGAGGTCCCCAAACGGAGGACCGGGCATTGGCGTCTAACCCGACCAGAACTCTCTGCCCCCTCAGCATATGAAGCACCGTTTCGAGATGGCTGAGCTGCACCTCGATCTCGTCGGTCCACTGAAAGTAGTGGGACACGACGTAGAAAGAGCAGCTGGGTGCCTGCACCCTCTCACAGACGCAGTGCGCGGTGGTCAGCTGCGAGACGAAGATCATCTGGAAGGAGGGTTGCACACCGCCACCGCCGCCCAGGGGCGTTCTGAGCGGACGGCAGCCACTCTCAATCCAGGCAACGAGCGAACGCACTTCAGCCGAAACGACCGCTGAACGCCTAGAGTTCAGTTGCAACACACTGATTTTTTTGGAATCTTGGCCGCCTGGTGCGGCCACATTTACCACGGTTTGCCTGTCAGGAGTGGGGAGGGCTTGGACGGCGACGTTTCTCACTACCCCGGCGCGCGCAGCCTCGGCCGGCTGGATTACTGTCCTAGCATGGTTCCCCTCGTCGTCTAGAAAGTACGACTCGAACGGCGCGAAAGCCAAATTCTTGATACCATGCCCAGACGGTTATAAATCCGGCACGCCGGGGATAGCGCGGGTGGCCCAAGGCCGACTCGATAGGAGGATTTAGTCGCGTCCTTGCCTCCCGCGCCACACCGCGGGTGTTCGGACACGTGACCAGGCCTCCCACTCGTCCATACCCAGACATACCAGCATTCATACCGTTGTGTTTAAAAGTTCCCATTTGATTCCCACGAGTATGGAGTGTGATATCTGAGGCGGGTAATAAGGCACGAACATCTTCGGAAGAAAGCGACCAGTGTATTTGATGCGAGTCGACACTGAAACGCCCCGTGCTCGAAGCATGTACACCGCTACAATCCAGCTACAGATACAATCTCGATGTACGTACACAGTAGTGGCGTCGTCGCGCTGCTGGTATACCACATCTCTCCCTTCCGTATTTAACACAATGCATCTTACCCTACGATTAATGATAATGTATCTTAACCTACGATTAAATGTAAATCTACATTATTTAACATCCGTGTTGTCCTTACGAGCTCATCGCGACGAACGTCTCGGGCCGTTTACCGCTGGTGTTTCGTTTTCCCCCGCGTCTAGCTTATCGCTTACGTACCCTCTACGCATTTGATTAACATGTCGTTTCGCCTGCCTGTCGTTAGCTATCGCTACGCCAAACGTTACTGGGGAACTTTGCTCTACATTACTAGCACGCGCCCAACGAGGCTGATGTTTCCGGAATCCCTTGACCATGATCTCTTCCCCTACGCGAAAAGAACGATTCTTTGTTTTCGGGCTATTCCTGACTTGCGCCTGTTGGCTTCCTTCGACTGTACGCTTAATTGATGGGCGCAGTAAACGGAATGGAGTGCGCAACTCCCGGCGATACATTAAAGACGCGGGCGTAACCCCCAAGGTTGTATGCGGCGTTGTGCGATAGCCTAGGAGGACTTTTGCGACTGCTTCTTCGAGTTCGGATCTGCTTTTAACTATCTTTGCTATTTTATCTTTAAAGGTTCCTACCAGGTTTTCAGCAGCCCCGTTTGATGTTGGGTGGCAGGGAGGGGTAAACGTATGTTTGATCCCTCTGTTTTTTACGAAACCCCCGAATTCCGCGCTCGTAAATGTTGGGCCGTTGTGTGAGACTATTTGGCATGGAAACCCGTGTTGCGCGAATATGTTCGTCAACACTCGGATTGTTTTTTTCGCAGTAATATTTCTTTTTATATTAAAAACTTCCGGCCATTTCGAGTGAGCGTCGATTATAATAACAAACATATCTCCCTGTACCGGTCCCAGGAAGTCTATGTGAATCCGCACCCATGGCTGCTTCGGCCATTTCCACGGAGTTAGCTGCACTCTTGGGGGGTCCCGGCCTCCTCCCAAGCACTGTTTACATGATCTCGCGATTTCCTCAATATCTTTATCCAGTGACGGCCACCAAAAGAAGGACCTCGCCATTGCCTTCATTCGCACTATCCCGAAGTGACTGGAATGTACTTCCGCTAATACCGGAGCTTTAAGTGCTTCGGGGATTAGTATTCGGTATCCCCAAAAAACGCAGTTACCCTCCATACTAAGCTCATTCCGTCTGTGATAGAATGGCTATAATTCCTGATCCACTTGCCTTATGTTTTCCGGCCATCCCTCACGAATCGCTCTGATCACTCGACCGCCTATGGAATCTTTTTTCATTTCACGAATAATGTCCTCGGCTTTAATGAAATCGCTCTCTTGTATGTAATTTATATTAATGTTAAGCTCACATTTTGTTTTTTTATTGACTTTTCCCTCCGGAAGTGGTAGTCGCGACAGTGTGTCAGCCACCGCATTGTCTTGAGATTTTACATACTGTATTTTATATTGGAACGCTGATAAATACAGTGACCAGCGCTGTAACCTATTCGCTGCAATCAACGGTATTCCTTTTTTGGCCCGAAGATCATCGTGAACGGTCGATGATCCGTTTTTAACGAAAATTGTCTGTTAAACAAATGTACATAGAATTTATTGACCCCAAAGATTCTCGCTGCCGCCTCTCTATGTATTTGCGCGTATCCCCTTTCTGCGCTGCTTAGACTCCTTGATGCGAAAGCTATTGGTTGCTCTGTGCCATCTTCCATTGTATGTGATATCATCGCTCCTAGTCCATACGGTGAAGCATCGCAAGACAAAATCAATTCTTTGTTCGGGTCGTAATGCATCAAGACTTTTGGTGAAGCCAAATCTTTCTTAATTTTTTCGAAAGCGTGGGCACACTGCTCCGTCCATATCCACTTAGATCCCCTTTTTAGTAGCTCATATAAGGGTTGTAACACGGTTGCCCGATTTTTCATGAATTTATCGTAATATGTTACCGAACTTGTGAACGATTGTAATTGCTTCACATTTTGTGGTTGCGGTGCTTCTACAATTGCTTTTGTTTTTTCCAGTGTTTGGTGCACTCCATTCTTATCTACTACGAAACCAAAATATTCTATTTTTTCCGCATTGAAAACACATTTTCCTTATATATCTTGAACCCGCTTTCCCATAACTTCTTGCACAAACGGTCGACTACTTGGAAATGTTGGTCTTCCGTTTTCCCGGTAGCGAATGCATCATCTAAAAAAAAATCGACTTCGCCTAAATCTGCGGTTAAATCATCCATAATCTGCTGGAATTCAGCCGGTGCCAATACAATTCCGTACGTTAATCTCGTGTACTGAAATAACCCTCGGTGTGTCGCGATTGATGTGTACTTTCTACTTTCCGCGGCTAACAGTATCTGTTGATACGCGTTTGCCAAGTCAATTTTGTTAAACCTCTCGCCGCCGGCCAATTTTCGCAAAATGAATTCGTTTCGCGGCAGCGGATATTGTTTCACAATCAAGCTCGCGTTTAATGTAACCTTGAAGTCGCCACATATGCGGACCGACCCGTCTGTCTTTAACACGGGTACGATTGGTGTGGCCCACTCGCTTGTTTCTACCGGAACAATAACTCCCACCTCGAGCAGTCGATCTAATTCTGCATTTACCTTATCGATTAAAGCGAACGGTAAGGGTCTCGCTTTCTTGAATACCGGTCTCGTTCCGGGTTGCACTGCTAATTCTACCCGCTTGCCTGTGAACGCCCCTAATCCATCGGTAAATAACGCGGGATACTTGCTCTCTATTTGCTCTTTCATCGTGCCTGTCGGTCGCACGTTCGCGATCGTGGATCTCGCCAACGGAAATAATTCAAACTGTTCGAGCCACGGTCGTCCGATTAACGGGTTGTTCGTTTCTATAATATACAAATCTCCCGTTGCTCGCGTTTCCTCGTACTCTATCGTTAGATTCTTTATTATTCTCTTTGGAACGACTACCGTATCGCCCGCCGCTTTAAATCTCCGTCGCGTTTTTTCTACCTTCGGGTCTGGTAACCATCGCGTTCTTACACTTTCTGATATTGTTGACACCGCGGATCCCGTATCTACTTCCATTGCCAAGGCTACCCCGTTTACCGAAATCGTGATAACCTGCGGCTCAACGCGTCTCTTACTTACGTGCCCCCCTCCCTTCAGATGGTTAATCCTATCTGTCACGTTCCCGATACGATCATCGTCGTCTTCGGTGTCCTCTTCTCCCTCTTCCTCGATTTCTTCGGGGTTTACAACTGCGACTTGGTTCACGGCTCCTGTCATCCCCTTCTGCCTGCAAACCCTCTCCAGATGTCCTGTTTTGCGGCATCGACGGCACGCGAAGTCTCTGTATCGGCAAGCGTTGGCCGTGTGACCGTCCTTTCCACAACAGTAGCACGTTGGCATATTTTGTGAACGTTTATTTGTCTGCTGCGCGTTTACCTTTGGTCTTGATGATCCCGACGCTAAGTTTTGCCGGTTCCCGTAGCTCCGCTGTGGTCGACCGAGTCTGTTTATTTCCACAGGTGTCTCGTTCGATAGATTGGTCAGTGTGTTTGTATCCGCGTTTACTTGCGCCGTTTCAATCTCCGTCGCCAGCTTAACTGCCGAGTCAAAGGTCAAGTCCTTTGCTCGGAATAGCTCTACTCTCGTCGTTGTATCACGTACACCAGCAATAAACTGGTCTCGGAGTCTTTCCTGATCATCCCTTAATTTACAGTGGCGTGCCACCAGTTTCAGTTCCGCGACAAACTCCGCAATTTTTTGTCCCATTTTTTGTTTCAGTGTCGCGAATTTAGCCCGTTCTGCGACCTCCGACGGCTGTGGGCCTAAATGGTCCCTCAACGTTTTAACCACTGCGTCGTTTGTCATCTCTTTCAACTTTTTTGGCGCCGCCAAATTCCTAAGGAGATTGTACGTCTCCACATCCACCTTTGTTAATAGCACGGATCGCCTCTTATCGCTCCCGACGTCCGTTGCGTCGAAGTAGAACTCCAACCGCTCGATGAATATCTCCCATTCTTCCTCTGGTAACTCCTGGAATTGGCTCACTAGTTGTGGCGTTCTTGGCTTCTGCTCGTACTATCTCGTGGTTTCGTCTCCACGTCGTTGCCAATTGCTTCCGTAACTCATCTATGCTGTCTCTCTCGTTCACCTTATCCCCCAACTTTAACAACTCTACAACCACATCTGCTTTTGTTAGCTTATAAACCCAACTAGTTTTTCCGTCACTCCGATCCTGTCCTGTGTCCGCCATCTACTCCAATTCGCTTATCGTTGCCGGTTTATCCTCGTCGCCACTGTGATATCTGAGGCGGGTAATAAGGCATGAACATCTTTGGAAGAAAGCGACCAGTTTATTTGACGAGCGAGTCGACACTGAAACGCCCCGTGCTCGAAGCATGTACACCGCTACAATCCAGCTACAGATACAATCTCGATGTACGTACACAGTAGTGTCGTCGTCGCGCTGCTGGTATACCACATGGAGGAAGTAGTGGGTTCACCCGGGGCATAGCCACCTATGCCCGGATAGAGGGTAGATACAACAGAGTGCCCCCCGGTGCCCTGATGGGATCGTTGGCGGCTGCAGCAAACAAATATAAACAAAAATATCCTCCGTGCAGCCAGCATACCCTGGACACGATGCCGCCCACCACTGGTCTCGGAGGTTTTGGCCCCGCGCCCTGGGGAAGCGACGGACCTCTGTAACGTGATAAAAAAAAAGATGAATAAAGCGAAAGAAAGTTGTAGATTCGTTGGTTGGGGGCACTCGGTTCCGTGCCACCACCGCGACCAAGGCCGCGGCAGGGCCGGGCCCAAGATACCCCACCTGAAAAGTAAAAACAACCCTATTAAGTGGGAGGGCTCCCTGTGGCCCCCACGGTGCGTGAGTCCAAGGAAACACGCCCCGCATGGTCCCGTGGGCTTTATTTGTTGTCGCCTGTCGCCACCTCCTCTCTCAGTGGTAGGGAAGGGTGCCGAAGGAGGGGGGGGTCGCCTCGGGCGAGTAAAAGAGGTGGGAGGTGGTAGGGGGTAGGTGCAGGATCGTTGGGAGCCTTCACTCCGTTCCCCAGGGATCCGGCCGGGGCTGGCCCGCGCATACCAATGGGGGGGGGGGGGGGGGGCACCGAAACCTGACGACAGAGACCAGCAGACAGGCTGTCTGAGCCGTTTGCGTCATTTGCACCCTCAGGCAGTCACCAGTCAGGGAGTGGCTGGCGTCCCTTGGACTCGCCGTACATCCGCCAGCCTGCCTCAAGGGTGCATCAGATATGGCAATCCGCAGCGTGAATCAGATTCGCACTCCATCGCCCTGCCCAACACCCGCCGCCGGGGCGAGCGGGAGGGGCCCTTACGACGCCGAACCCCCTTAGGGGGAAATATGGAAACCCTTAAACGCCTCGCCCCGGATTCGGTCCGGAGCGGGAGTGCAAAGGGTCCCGAAAAGGCTGCGCAATCGGTCTTTTCTGCCTCTAGGGCGGCGCCGTTGCCCGGCTCCACCACGGGGAGGTTTGCGCAGGCACTTGAACTTAAGGGGGAAAGCGGAAACCCCCCTTAAGGTCTCAGGAGCCTAGGTCGTAGGAGCCGGCACCTATGGACAGATAAATGTCGTTTGATTTTCCGTCCAGTACTCGGTCGTCGACCCTAATTACACGGCTCCCATGACCCCGGGGTCGAGAAAACGCGCGACCAACGCGGCCCCGCAAAGCGGTACATACTGGTTCGCTCCTGAGGATGCGGGCATCAGTCGCACTACCAGGCGAGTCGAATAACTTTCCAACACTCTACCAGCTAAGCAGACTGCTACCCGAGCTGGTGGTGCACAGCTCACCCGTCGGGACACCCTAGAAGGTCCCTGGCCAGCATACGGCCTAACCACTGCCCCCACGAGTCCAACCTCAATGGCTAGAACCGAGTACGCGCCAGTGGCCCCCCAGCCCCCATGGCGCCAGTCTAGATCGCTGGTGGGATCTTCGCAGCACATAGTCGTGCTGCTGCACTTCGACGGGCCCGCCCCGTCGGCGTTGATAAGCCAGCTGGAACGGCGGTGTCGCCACTCACCGAGGCCCCCACAGTCCTCATCCCATAGGAATCAGTCCATGGGAGCTCTCCTGCCGCATCCGCTCCTACACGAACCCCCATTCACGGCACATGCCCATTCATTCCGCACACCAGATCCACGCCCCAGACATTCACACTCTCACGCACCCATCCCGGTTCACTCACACATACTCCCTCCTTCTAGCAAATGCCATTTTCGCGAACACACACATACGTTCATACTTCTCTATGTGCGAGTGCACCCAACTCACATCCACGCGCCCATTCCCATCCACACGCACCCCCCCATGCATCCAAATCTCTCTCATCCTCATACATCGGGCACTCATACAATACATGCTTCCAGTCCTCGCACTCTTCACCGCACATACAACTTTCACTCCCCGCCAGTTCCCGTGTGTACAAAAACTCATTCATACTCCCATGGCCGCTGAGCAGGTAACTCGCTCTCATTCCGAAATCAAACCATACCTTTCTACACGCAAACCTCACGTCCCTTATCCATTCATACGTCACCCGTCCCTTCTCACTCACGTTCAACCTATCCTGCCATACCTCAATCGCTCTATTATGCACCAACTTCTTACACTCATTCCCACTCAACCCTTGCACACCTTCGTCAGCCACCAGATCATTCTCATTCGCACGCAAATCAATCTAATACCTGAAGCACACGTCCCGACGCATACACTCGGGGTCCCAAGGCAGGTCCCCCATGAGGACCTGCATGGCAACCGTCGAGATCGTCCTACAGACACACAGGCTCGCACACATACCTCCTCTCTGACATCCATTCACCATTTCCCTCCCATACCTATACCTCATCACCCCACCCCATACACTCACACCGAACAACACACACGCTGCAAACAAACCCTACTGCAACACTCTCACCGCCTTCCTTCGCAGTCCCCATTCACTCCTCAGCACACGCCGCACCTTCTCCACCACTCCCATCATTTTCTCCCTAATACACTCCAGGTGCAGCCTAAAAGCCATTCGCTCACTCATCCATACTCCCAGGTACTTCACTCGCTTGACATACTTCAAACGCTCACCATTCACACGCACACTTGTCCTTTGGTTCACACTCATGCTTCCTTTCATCAACATCATGACCGTCTGTCCCTAGTTCACATGCACTCCCACGCTCTCTCCCCATTCGCACACGATCCGCATCCATTCACCCACCTTTCGCTCCAGCACATCTCGGCTCCGTCCGTTCACACACAACACCAGATCATCCGCAAAAGCCACACACACATACACTCCTGCCCCCGCAGCCGCCACAGTAGGGAGTCCATCATCAGGTTTCATATATATGGACCACAGACGGACCCCTGTGGGCAGCCGCGCCGGACGTCCTTCCACACGACTTCATTCGCTCCAGTCACACACACCTTTCTCTCGCAGAAGTAATCACGTCACGGTCACCACTCCTCACATCCCCATTCACGCACCGTCTCAATCACACGCGTCCACTCCAGATTGTCAGACGCACCCCTAAAGTCCAGAAACACACCCAACACATACTTACTTTCACACACATTCACATACGTTTTCACTTATTCCCAGGCATGCTCAACAGACATTCCTTTTACGAATCTACACTGCGCATCACTCATTCTGCCAATCCCTCTTCTCTCCAGCCTCTCAACCATCATTCGTTCCAGCACTTTCGCAAACACAGAGAGGAGGCAGATCGGCCTATACGAGGCCGGATCCGACCTCACTCTCTCAGGCGATTTCAACAATTTTTCCAATCGCGCCTTCTTCCATTCTTCGGGGAAACGGCCGGTCGTCAAACACAAGTCATACAATCGCTTCAGCCATTCCCAAATCGCTCGATGAATCACTCTCAATATTTTCGTGCATAACCCATCCAGACCAGATGCCTTGCGCAGCCTCATTTGCGCCACCGCCCTTTCAATCTCCTATCCGCTAAACTCACCGCCATTCGCACCCACGTTCACACCCTCCCGGTCCCTAGGCGCTTCAGGCCCAGGGGCATCCATTCCCGCAGCCGGGATAAACCTATTCAACAATGCATCCACCTCCTCCGGCCAGGTGGTCGTCTACCCACCCGGCACTCTCACACTACTTAGACTCTCCCGCACACGCTTTACCCTACATATCTTGTACACATCACTCCATGGGTCCTGATTCCCTGTCACTCTGACGAATTGTCTCCAATTATCCTCTTTCGCTCTACATATTTCTTTCTTATACTCCGCAAGCATTCGTCTATGATCATCCCTCTTCCTTTCATACTCCCTGTCGCTCCTCCTGGCCCGCTGATAGTTCCGTCTGTCTCTACCAACGGCCTTCTTCATGCGCTCTAACTCGTCATTCCACCATCTCATTCTTCTCATCTTCACACTTACTCGCTTCTTCAGTCGCTGCTCATTCGCCCTCAGGACCCACGCCAGAAGTCGCTCAAGCACTTTATCCACATTCATCCCGTCCATCAGATCTGCACCCTCTCTTCTTGCACACTCATTCAAGTCCTCAGCATACCCTGCCCGATCCACACCAACCAACGTCCGTCCCTGCCCGGCCGCTTCATTAACCTCCGTTGCACACACATACACCAAAGGGATCAGGATCACGTTGTGATCACTGATTCCCCAGTCATCCTTCACACTCCACTCGTACCGACACCCCTCACTCACCCCTTTCGCCGATCTCACGTCTATGACAGTCTTCCCAGTCGGACCATCGTACGTAAACCATTCGCTCGGCTCATTCAGCACAGTCATATCATTCCTCAGTATCCACTCATCCACATATTCGCCCCTTACACGCGTCACCGTTTTCCCGATGTCGCCCTTGCTGAACCACACGGGCGACTCCGCATTTGCATCCAGGCCTGCGAGGAGCCTCTTGCCCCTCGACACCACACGCGCACGGTCCATGTCAGCCAGGTAGGGCTCCAGATCGGCGCCCAACCGGCAATACACGGACACTACAAACATTTCGGCGAAGTCACCTGTCAACCACACGCAGACACCATATCAAGGGAATGTACCTCATCGGTACATTCCCTTACACACACCGACTCAATCGTCCTGTTGTTCACCACAATCGCTGCATTCACGTGTTCTCACTCATTCGCGTACTCGAGTATGGCCAGAGGCAACCCCATCACTCGCCCATTCCATACATACGGCTCCTGCAGCAGAGCCACACTCACACCATTCGCACACATGCATACACCCAGGTCACTTGTCACCGCGTAAGCGCGCTGACAATTGACCTTGATCACATTCACGCTTCGTTCATCCATTCCAGATACGCGCCCGCTCTACCTCCGCCGCTCTCACATATTCTGGACACTCGTCGGATAGAAGCGAGTGGCTGCAGCCATTCCCACGCAACCTGCAGTTCCTGCACGCCACCTCTCCCATACACTATTTGGCCAAGTGACCAGTCTCGCCACTCTCAGACATACCTTCTCCTTTACGCTACACTCACGCATCACATGCCCGTAGGTGTAGCAGCCATGGCACCGCATCACACTCACGAATTCCTTTACTTTCAACGCCTGCCAGTCCACAAACACTCGTCCTTCCCCACACAATACACCCTACACCGTCGCATCCACCTCCACCACCACGTTCCCACAGGCTGCACCCTTCCTTGCAAACCTGTTCACCACCCGCACACTCTCCCTGAAATCTCTTTCACTCACTTTCCCCTTCAAATTCCTCTCAAACATCTCCCCCAGCAGGTGCTCGTTCGTGACCTCGGTCGCCACGTCGAAGACGATTAGCTTTGGGCTGATCCTCCGCGGAAGATCGACCCTCATTCCCGCCTCGGCGAACTTCGGGCACTCCCGAAGCACCCGCACGTCACTTTCACTGACGGTCTCGACAGCCTCCGCTCGACTCCTCGTCTTTCTCATCGCTCGTACTCTCACATTCACTTCCTTGCTCACTTTCATGAGGATGCACTCCTTGACCTGCTCACCGGTCATCTTCGAGCTCTCATCCATCGGCCTCACCACGACCGCACATGCATATGCCCTCGTCGGCTTAGTTGCCTCAGCCACCACACCCTCCACCCGACCGCCCCCCCACGTCCGATCCACCGACCTCCTGTCCCATCCCAGCCACACTCGCATAGGACCTAGGTCCCACCATTCCCGACCGCTCTGCCACGGCAGCACCTGACGCCTCCCTCTTACTCTCCCTCCTCTTCCGCTCATCCAGCCGGCCCATCAACCACTCGTTTCTGGCCACCAGCGCCATCACATGCTGCTCATACTCAGCCGCATAATTGAGGATTATCTCCACCACACCCTTGCTGACCTTGTTGCTCTCCCTCAAGAGTATCCCCCGCAATTTGCCACGAATGTCCCACATCGTCGCGATCTTGCCTAGGCATTCCTGCAGACCATCGCCCGTCCTCCGCCTCTTCAATCCCGCCGCAATCGCCGCACTCACCGCACTCACCCCACTCAAAGCGCTCGCCCCCGAATCCCGCCTACGACGCTCCCCACACGCGTCCACCTCCATCGGCAGCTCCTCCCTGGGCCCCGACGCCCCAGGGATCCAGTCGCCTTCCACCTGTCGTTCGGTCCGACCAACGGACGACCCACGCCTCGCCGCCCCGACATTTCGACCTCGGTCGTCCCCACTTCGCCGCCTGGGCGTCGCCACGGGCGCTGGCCTGGGATCCGCCGGCCCTTACTAGCTTCTCCCCCACCCCCACCGCCACATCCCAATCGCCCGCACGCACACTCGCACGCCCGAGATCGCCCGCCGCCACCTCGCTCGCATGCTCGCTCGCCCCGCCAGCCTCGCCCGCATCGCTCGCATCGCTCGCAGCATGCGAGCCGCACGCAACACCCGCAAAGCTCGGAGCACCTGAACCGCTCGCACGCCCGCCATCCGCTCCCTCATCAGACCGCTCGCTCGCACGCCCACATCGTTCACCGCCCGCAGCCTCTTGCATTTGTTTGTTGTTTTTTGTGTTCTGGTTCATCAGCTGGTTCGTACCCTCAGGGTCTCGAGACCCCGAAGAATGTTTTACGGGTTATCCTACATGTCGCCCGGCCCGTATGCCCTCAGGACCTGGAAGGCTGCATACACACGGGGAGGGCCAGGTATCCGAGGTTGGTGCTCGCGCGAACGCTACTAGTGGCTGGGCCTCCCCGCCAGCCAGGACCCTATCGCCGCCTCCAAAGCTTAGGGTTGGAGATTTGTTATAGAGGTTGTCATCCTCGTGGCCCGGGCGGTTAAGCCACGGCCCCCGTTCCTGGGGGTGCCACAGACCACCAGAGCCCGACTCGCAGAGCCCACATGCAAGCATGCGGTCCCCGCTCGTCAGACTCCGGCGGGTCGTTGCAACCCCAGCCAGGCCTACGGTTTAGTTGGCTAGAGTGCCCCAGTAGATAGGGACATTCAATCACCTTTTGTATTTAACGTGCCCTCTCCGCCTCTCGGCATACGACATGGCTCCCATGTGCGCGGGGTCGGGATCACGCCCGACCAACGCACCACCCCGTCCCGGTTGCTCGCGCACCAAGCGCCGAGCCCGGACGGGACGGCTGCCAATCCCCGGCCGGAGGTTAGCCCGGTCGGGCCCCTTGGCACGGGGGGGAGTACTTTCCAACCTCCCTACGACCTAAGAAGGGCCGCTCCCGAGTTGAGATGAAGCGCAACTCACACGCTGCCACCACTGCCCCCACCAATCCGACTCCACGGCCGGGCGGCGGCGGCCAAAGCCACCGCCGGGCGCCCCGGCCCCCGTGATACCAGTATGGGCCACTGGTCGGACGTTCGTGGGCCGACTTGGCCCACTCCGGAATAGGCTCTAACCAGCCATGGCACCAGTCCGCCAGCTCGGGTAGGCGGGTGCGCCAGAACCGAAAGGGCCGGGGCCTTACGTCCTCCCGCGCCCGCCCCTGCGTGATCTTCTCCGGAAAATCCTCCCGGCACCTACTCCACACGCGCGGTCTGGCTCCTCAGCTCGAAGGCCCAGCCCGCAACGCTCCTGAGAACCCGGAAGTTCTCGGGGGAGTCGACTACCCCTCGAAGCTCCCAGGCCCCGTCGATGCCCCGCCGGATGCCCATCCCGGCTAAATCTCGGCGTTCCACGTAACGCGGGCAATCCAGCAGGACATGAGGGGAAGTCTCCTCCGGCCCCCCGCACAGGCACCACGGGGCAGCCAAAAGAGTCCTCCGATGGAGAAACTCATTCAGCGACCCGTGCCTCGTAAGCAGGTATCCCGTGCAGAGGCCGAAGCAGGTCCCCCTCAGGAGCGCCGCGGGCACGGCAGGATCGGGGACGAACAGGCGGGTAGTAGCGCCCTTGGGGCAGACCCGCCACCTCGCTCTCCACTCGTCATACACGATCCCACGCGCCCGAGCCTTACCCACGGCCGGCTTTTCACCCCCCACCGCAGGAAGCCACACCCACTATTCATCCAACAACGAAGTAGCGATCTCTTTCGACGACCGCAACGCAATAAGTGATACGGGCAACAGATCACTTTTATTGAAACGTAACTTTGATAAAACGCTTTGCCTGCGTCGCGGCATCGCACCGCGGCAACCAACAACAATGGGCATGACAGAGCAAGTCGCCTTATTGAACCTTAACCTAAGTTCCTCTGCGGTCTCACGGTACTTATTTATTTTTTCTTTCGCGGCATCTGATAAATATGATTTGTTTTCGCAACAGACTGTAACGTCCACAACGATTAACTCATTATTCAATTTAATGACCAATTCGGGCTTTGTTAGTACCCCTGCAATATTCACCGGGTGCTCTACCATAACGGTATGCCGCACGGCTACTGTTTGCGCAACAAAATTTTTAATTTCATCATGTTTTCTAATACACGCCGGCTTGGTCACAATACACCCCCCAATTACATGGCCAAGCGTCTCTGGTTGGGAGAAACACCTCCGGCAACTTATGTCCTGCTTGGCGTTGGTACGCCGCAGCACGAACCTAGTGCCGAAGGTGTTCGTCCTTATCCGGAGCGCATCAATATAGCGCGAGCCGCCGAGGAGCTTAGGATCACCAAGCCACTTATTCCCTATTTTATCGTGCTGGAAATGCCGGAAGCCGTGACCCTGAGACCCCAGCCGCTCCCATTCAGCCGCTCTATTGCGTCCCGTTTTTGCCTTAAGGGCGTTAAATTCGACTATGTTTCCTGGGAGCCGTCGGGATCCCAGGGCCCGCGCACACCTCCGCGCCGACTCCCGACATTCCCCCTATTCCTAATTCCCAGCATAGCGGGGTTCCGGGACTACGATATATTTACATGCGATCTTATTGTCGCTAATTGTATAACCCTTTCATATCTAATCAAACCCGACCCCTCCTGACTTTGTGATGTATAAAACAATCCCGTGGCGGTAGATGACACTAGGTGCAACATATCCTTAACCACCTGTCTGGAACGTTGATCTATCATTCGGAGCGTACCCTTCGTCAGCTCGTTCGTCGATAGCGAGTAGACAAACCGGGGAGGTACGTACGTCCGAAGGAGTTCAACTTTCTGTACCGGCTTAAGTCTAAGTCGCCCCAGATTCGCCACCGCCCCCAGGATGGTTGGGACCTTGGATCCCTTTAATTCACCCCTACAAAGACTGAGTTTAAACCCCAAATAGGCGAGGGACTAATCCGCGCCCAGCGCGGCGACCACCCGGCCCTCAACAAGCAATCCCGGGTCCCGCACGTACCAGGTCCCGGTCTTTGAGCATATTTCAACCGTCGAGCACTTACCCGCCGACAGGCTCATACCGAGCCGCCGGAGGAAGCTCGCGAATAAATCTACTTGCAATTGCGGTTCATTTGCGCTTTTACCGATTTATAGTATATCATCCGCAAGGGCCAGGACCGACACGATGGCGTCCCGCAAATCAACCTCCTGGGTTTAACTGTCGATGTCGTCCATGAACTCATCTATAGCTAAGTTAAATAATAAGGGCGACAGAGGGTCACCCTGCTTAACACCACGCCTCAGCGCGACATCGACATACCCATCGTTCCCCTTCACCGACGTTCGACGCCCCGAGTAAATGCAATTCATTAACCCGATAACATGCTCGGGTACCCCGTTCCTAGCCAAAGCCGGACCCACACATGCATGCGGCACCGTGTCAACTGCCTTAGAGACATCCAACACAGTGACCACCCCACCCTGCCCAGATTTAATCGCGTGAAGCGCTTGATTCAAAATGAGGATGTCGAAGCAGCACCCGTTTTCGGCAGAAAAATCCTTCTGCCGCGAGTTCTGCTCCACAAACCTCCGCAAGCGTGCAACCAACACCCCCGAGAAAACACGTACGACCATAAAACCAATGGTGATCGGCGGCCAGTTTCCGACGTCGGCTGGGTCTTTGCCCTGTTTAGGAATTAATGTGGTTCTATTGAACTTCCAACAAAAAGGAAAGTGCCCCTCCCGAACCACGAGTGTGAAGAGCCGCGCCAGCAGCTCCGCAACCCCCGAACGGTGCGGTAGCACTTTTTAACGCCATCCGGACCAGGGGCCGAGTTGCCCCTGATTCTACTTGTACAACCCCGTACCTCATCCGGGGATATCGGGGTGAAAAACTCTACTAAGTTAGCAGGCCCGACCGCGGGCCCAACCCCAGGCCGCCCGGCGCCGGAAGGTCCCGGCGAGTCCCAGAAGGCCTCGTAGAGCCGCAGAATATCCGGTATTTTCGGTAAGTCCCGCTTCAGTTCCGCGAAGGAGAAATCCCCCCTCGCCGTAAGATCCGCGAGTCTTTGCTGGCACTTGTTAAACAAGTCCTGACAGCGCATATAGGCGAAGCGCTTCCACGCATCATGGTTCGGAGCCCACCCGCGTCCACGACCCAGGCGCCGCCCAGCCGGCGCCGACCACCCCTTGGCCAGCCCGTTAGAGCCGGCCCGATGGCCGGCCCCCGCCTGGCCAGCACCCGGCCCGAAGAAGGCCTCAGGCAGGCGCCGCTCCACGAAGGCATCCACCACATCCCCCAGCACGCCCGGTAAGCCCCTATTTGCCCGGCCGCATATGGCGAGAAGCTCTCCGGCCACCGCGCACCGAGGCCGCCCGGGGACCGCCCCGCGGGCCTCCGCTTCTGATAAAGCGTGAACCCATCCCGCGGGCGCCCTACCGCGAGCCGAGCCGCCCAGAGGCGAACCGCCCACGGGGGTCGGCGAATCTATCCGTCCGCCGCCCCGGTCGCCACTCAAGGAGTCGCGAGGGGACAGAGTTTCACCGTCCCGGCACGGCTCCTCCAGCATGCGATCATTATTCCTCCCACCAGACCCCGGAGTTCGAGGCGACCCCGGCACCCCGGCGAGGGGGGCGACAAGGCCCGCCTCTTGTCCGAGATCTGTTTACAGGTCCTTCTCGGACAAAAGCGCTGCAGCTCCTTTTTAGGCTGCCTATGATTTTTATAAATTTCGTTCAAATTTCGGAGGCATTCAACCTTTTCGGGCGCCCATACGTGAAGGGGCCGCCCAGGCAACCCCTCCCGCATGAGCACCCGTACCCTATTATCATTCCACAGCACGGGGTGTTGTCACCGCTCATGCTGCGAAAGACCTCGCGCTGTCGGGAAGGACTTGTCGCATGCAACACACGCAAAACCCGCTCCAACCTCGCGCGCTCCGCCGCAGCGGTTCTTATGACCGTTCCAATTATTTAAACCCGGAAAAATTCTATTACACCAGTTGCACCTCAAAGAGGCGCAAACTTCTCGGTGTTGCTCTTTAATATGCATTAATAGCTCCCTCAAAGTGAGAAAAGCTCTAAATTGGTTCCGCTGACGACAGACCGCGCACCGCTCGGATGCGTCCCCTAATGGGACCGAAATTTCTAAGTTCGTTAAACCATGACATGCATTTCCGTCACCACTGATCTCTAATCTGATAGCGGGTAAACCCGACACGGGGGACTCGGGATCTGAGCCCCCCGCGTCCGAGGCTAAGTCTATATTGTCTCGGTTGTCCATTTTGTTTCAAGTTTCCCTAATATGACTCTCCGAAACGTCTCTAGCAAGGCCGGATTAATCCGGCTAGCGGCACCCCTGAGGGGGGCGCAGCCTAAATATGCCCTGCACGACAAGCGGGGCTAGCCCCCGCAAATCGTGTTAAATGCCCGCTGGTGGTAAATTTCCACCGGCATAGGGCCACAGCCAGAGCTGCGTCGGCTGCGACCGGCCAGCCCCTGGAATTCTCCTAGGTGGCGGGACGGCGACAAACTGCACAGGGGGTACATGTTGCTGGAGGACTGAGGGCCCAACAGCAACTTGAGACTCGGGAGGTAGGGCCGTCACTACCTAAGAGTCGGTTAAGCCGGCTCCCTTTCCCTAAGAGAGTCATAGTTACTTAAGAGAGTCATAGTTACTTAAGAGAGTCATAGTTGCTCCCGCCGTTTACCCGCGCTTGCTTGAATTTCTTCACGTTGACATTCAGCGCACTGGGCAGAAATTACATTGCGTCAACACCAGCGAGGCACATCGCAATGCTTTGTTTTAATTAGACAGTCGGATTCCCCTAGTCCGTGCCAGTTCTGAGCTGAGCATTGAATGGCGGCCGAAAAGGTCGACCAAGACGGTGAAGCACCACCAAGGAAGCCTCGCAGCAAGGAAGATCCGCGGGTGGCCAAGGCACGGGACTGAGCTCGGATCCCACCAGCGCCCCCTGTGGGAACCCGCTTCCCTAACAAGCCCGACGCACACCGCTCGTCAGAGCCAACCCATATTCCGACGTTACGGATCCAATTTGCCGACGTCCCTTACCTACATTAGTCAATCGACTAGAGGCTCTGTATCTTGGAGACCTGCTACGGATATGGGTACAAACCGGCGCGACAGCTCCACGTGGCCCTCTCCTGGATTTTCAAGGTCCGAGGGAAAGATCCGGACACCGCCACAACTGCGGTGCTCTACGCGTTCCAAACCCTATCTCCCTGCGAGAGGTTTCCAGGGAACTCGAACGCTTATACAAAAAAGAAAACTCTTCCCGGATCTCCCGACGGCGTCTCCAGGTCATTTTGGGTTACCTCGACGAACTCTCTTGAGTGGGCCCGAGTTGTATACCGTTCCGCTGCCGGCTTCCGGAATAGGAACCGGATTCCCTTTCGCCCAATGCGTGTTTGTCGTATTATTTGTTCATTACACATTGGACTCAACATCGTCGTCAACATGGGATTTCTCCTAGGGCTTAGGATCGACTGACTCGTGTGCAACGGCTGTTCACACGAAACCCTTCTCGACGTCAGTCCTCCAGGGCCTTGCTGAAGTATTTGCGACTACCACCAAGATCTGTACCGACGGCGGCTCCAGGCAGGCTCACGCCCAGACCCTTCGGCGCACACCGCCGCGACCCGCCTACTCGTCAGGGCTTCATGACGGAAATAAATTTCCGCCTCACTTGCCACTGACGGCAGAGTATAGGCCCGACGCTTCAGCGCCATCCATTTTCAGGGCTAATTGCTTCGGCAGGCGAGTTGTTACATACTCCATAGCGGATTCCGACTTAGATGGCCACCGTCCTGCTGTCTTAAGCAACCATCACCTTTCATAGTATCCCATAAGCGTCGACTTAGGCACCTTAACTTTGCGTTGGGTTCAGCCCACAGCGCCAGTTCTGCTGACAAAAATTGGCCCACTTGGCACTCTGATCCGAAATCTCGTGGGTTCACCGTTCAAGCAAGCCAGAGATCTCACGCATTTAACGTTTGAGAATAGGTTGAGGCTGTATTGGCCTCAAGGCCTCTAATCAATCGCTTTACCAGATGAGACTCGCATAAGTTCTTAGAACTCGCGAGGGCCAGCTATCCTGAGGGAAATTTCGGAGCGAACCAGCTACTAGATGGTTCGATTAGTCTTTCGCCCCTCTGTTCAAGCAAGCCAGAGATCTCACGCATTCAAAGTTAGAGAATAGGTTGAGGTCGTTTTGGCCCCAAGGCCTCTAATCATTCGCTTTACCAGATGAGACTCGCATAAGTTGTTTGAACTCGCGAGGGCCAGCTATCCTGAGGGAAATTTCGGAGGGAACTAGCTACTAGATGGTTCGATTAGTCTTTCGCCCCTATACCCAGTTTCGACGATCGATTTGCACGTCAGAATCGCTACGGACCTCCATCTGGGTTTCCACCGACTTCGTCCTGACCAGGCATAGTTCACCATCTTTCGGGTCCCAACGTGTACGCTCTGGGTGCGCCTCGTCTCACAATGAGAACGAGACGCTCCGGGAGTGCGTGATCAAATCGTGACGCGAACCATCCTCCCTCGGTCGGCGCAAGGCCGGCCTTCACTTTCATTGCGCCTTTAGGCTTTAGAGTTCCCAATGACTCGCGCACATGTTAGACTCCTTGGTCCGTGTTTCAAGACGTGTTCTGAAAGTACCCAAAGCAGTAGCGTCGTCGACCGGTATATCGTGTTAAAAAGCCATTCCTAGGACACCGCCAACCAACAGCTGGCCAGGCCCGGCGACGGCACTAGGTCCGTAACATCCTGGAAACACTGGCCTCGCTTGCGGCGGGCCGGACGCAGTTCAAATTTGCGGCTCGATACCGTGCGAGTACCGCAGGGCAGGTGGTCAAGACAGCGGGGCTCTGTCAGCCACATGACGCCGTGAAGCGTCGTACACATGACAGGCACCCACCCCGGCCGTTGACCGACACCCAACGGGTCGCGACTCCCTATTAGGGGCGGAGTGCACGCCGACCACGCCAGGCACAAAACTACATGGACGTGTACCTCATGGCCTAAGTCTTATGGCATCACGAACAGCGCGAGTGCCTGGATCGCTGACGATGAATCTCCCCATTCGATCTTTTGGGTTTCTCAGGTTCACCCCTGAATGGTTTCACGTAATCGTGAACTCTCTCTTCAAAGTTCTTTTCAACTTTCCCTCACGGTACTTGTTCGCTATCGGTCTCGGGGTCGTATTTAGCGTTAAATGGAGCTTACCACCCACTTAGAGCTGCCCTCTTAAGCAACCCGACTCTAGGGAGAGACCGTCCCGAATCGCGTCCCGGTCGCTACAGGCCTGGCACCCTCTACGGCTAGTTGGCTCCGATCAAGATGGACTTGGACTCCGGCATACGCCTCGGGATAAGTGGATCCTCCCAAACACTACATTTCCCGGCGACAGTGCCGCGGGATTCAGTGCTGGGCTATTTCCTGTTCGCTCGCCGCTACTAAGGAAATCCTGGTTAGTTCCTTTAACTCCGCTTAGTAATATGCTTTAATTCAGCGGGTAGTCCCGCCTGCTCTGAGGTCGTCGATTATACAAAAGAGTTGAGACTCATGATATCGCTCAGAATCTTCTTATATACCGCTCTTGCGCGCGCGCAAGCACTTTGGAAATTAGAGCCACACCGAGGAGCTTCCCATTCGATGGGCTTTTCTTCGTGTTATGGGGGTACCCACTCACGAGGGCAAGTTCACGCAGCGTGGACACGGCTTCGCAGTCGTATCTGTCCTTCAAACTACAAGTAGCCCGGGCACTCGATCGACCGGCCATGAGCGATGCGTTATAATACGTCGTACAGCGACTCGCAAGGTACACACTCACACCAATACACGGTTGGCAGACCCGCTCTTTTTGCTTCGAGCTCTGTGAGTGACCATTGCTCTCGAAAAAACACGATCGGCGCGGTACGATTCAGCATATCGCTCAATCTCTCAAAGAATCGCGGTGTAGTACTACAAAATGATTGCTGTCCGTGTAACACCGCTCTCGCGGCCAAAATGTTCACGTGACATACAAACACAGGAAGGGGGGGGGAAGAGATAATGCGCGCGCGCGTTGTGCAGCGTCGCGTGAAAAATTCATGTTTCGCACGCTTCCATTCTGATTGCGCGTTCGATAAGTCGGCGTCGCGCGGTATCACGAAAAATAACATCGTCGGACGAAAAGGAACGAATTCTTTTTCAGTCGCCGTCATCATTTTGGTGTTGTTTTGGGCACGCACCGAACTTGGAGTCCCAATGTGTAAAATATGCAAGCAGAAACTTTTCCATCGCGCGCGCGATAACGTGAGGGCGCTTGTGTGTTCGTCGCTCTCTCTCTCTCTCTCTCTCTCTCTCTCTCTCTCTCTCTCTCTCTCTCTCTCTCTCTCTCTCTCTCTCTCCCTCTCCCTCCGAACACCATTCGTCGCGTTCAATGTGTCGTCCGATATTTTGGAAACGCCGACGATTCATTTCAAACGACGCCGACGGCGAGCACCTGCGCGGTGCTCCACACGCATCGACGAACGTTCACAACGGTTGCTCTGCCACGAAGGAAGAGCAGTTTCTTTTGTGTAAACGACCCTCAGCCAGCGGTCCGGCAATTGTATCTGTGGACCGCAATGTGCGTTCGAAATGTCGATGTTCGTGTGTCCTGCAGCTTACACGTTGACGCGCAATTAGCTGCGTTCTTCATCGACCGACGAGCAAAGTGATCCACCGTCCAGGGTAATCAATCATATATTGGTTTCATTATGAACTTGTCTTTATAGACACAATCTTGACGATGTGAAAACACAAGCCGGACAGAAGGAACATTGGCGCGCGCAAACGCGCGACTGGCATCGCCTTCACATACCGACAAATGAAACTGGACGCGGATCTAGACATTCCGAGAGCCCGCTGCGAAGCGCGCGTCGCGAGCCGCCAAGTTAGTCGCGACAGCCGTTCGCGCGCGCTTCGGCACACGAAGCGGCAGTCACGTGACAGCGACAGCAAAGCGGACGACAGTCGGACTACAAGTGATCCGAATCGAGAGCTCATTCGCACGATAGGGCGAGAATTTCTTTCCCAAACCTCGGACTCGACGGGTACACCGTGACGCACATCGGCTGCATATTAAACAACAGGGAGTCGTCGTCGTAGTTGTAAGACGCGTTCAACCGCATTTGTGGCGTGTGTTTCTCGTGAGGAGGCAAATACACCCCGGCGGCGTCGGAAGTACATCAACAGATATGGATACATGAATACGCGAGTAATACGATCGCGATGGTAATATTGCATGTATCCATCCATCGAAGGAGACTCCCTCAAAACCGCTCTGCATGAGTAGTATTATCTCGCACACTCTGGCGATACACGCCGCAATATTACTTGATGTAATATTTAATGCTCGGCCGGTGATACGAGCGCGATGCGTCAGCACCTCTCGACATCGTCGGGATTATTTCTTCGTGCACTTTGTTTCGCTGTGCTTGTGCAACCGGGGTACGGTAATGACCCTTCCGCAAGTTCACCTACGGAAACCTTGTTACGAATTTTACTTCCTCTAAATGATCAAGTTGGGTCATTTTCCCAGCAGCAACGGCAATGCCATAACATTGCTGCGCACCAGTCCGAAGACCTCACTAACTCGTTCAATCGGTAGTAGCGACGGGCGGTGTGTACAAAGGGCAGGGACGTAATCAACACGAGCTTATGACTCACGCTTACTGGGAATTCCTTGTTCATGGGGAATAATTACAAGCCCCAATCCCTAGCACGACGGAGGTTCAGCGGGTTACCTAGGCCTTTTGACCAGGGAAGACACGGTGATTCCTTCAGAGTAGCCCGCGTGCGGCCCAGAACATCTAAGGCCATCACAGACCTGTTATTGCTTAATCTCGTGCGGCTAGAAGCCGCCTGTCCCTCTAAGAAGATAAGTTTGTACGTCGGTAGTAGAAACGGCCCGGCAGAACCGAGGGCCTTCGAGATACCAGAAAGTACGCCTATTTAGCAGCTTAGAGTCTCGTTCGTTATCGAAATTAAACAGACAAATCGCTCCACCAACTAAGAGCGGCCATGCACCACCACACACCTGTTATTGCTTAATCTCGTGCGGCTAGAAGCCGCCTGTCCCTCTAAGAAGATAAGTTTGTACGTCGGTAGTAGAAACGGCCCGGCAGAACCGAGGGCCTTCGAGATACCAGAAAGTACGCCTATTTAGCAGCTTAGAGTCTCGTTCGTTATCGAAATTAAACAGACAAATCGCTCCACCAACTAAGAGCGGCCATGCACCACCACCCACTGAATGAAGAAAGAGCTGTCAATCTGTCAATCCTCCGGGTGTCCGGGCCTGGTGAGGATTCCCGTGTTGAATCAAATTAAGCCGCAGGCTCCACACCTGGTGGTGCTCTTCCGTCAATTCCTTTAAGTTTCAGCTTTGCAACCATACTTCCCCCGGAACCGAAAAGCGTTGGTTTCCCGGACGCTGCCCGCCGAGTCATCGGAGGAACTTCGGCCGATCAGTAGCTGGCATCCTTTATGGTTAGAACTAGGGCGGTATCTGATCGCCTTCGAATCTCTATCATTCGTTCGTGATTAATGAAAACGTTTTTGGCAAATGCTTTCGCTTCTGTCCGTCTTACGGTGATCCAAGAATTTCACCTCTAGCGTTGCTGTACTAATGCCCCGATCTGTCCCTATCAATCATTACCTCGGGGTTCCGATAACCAACAAAATAGAACGGAGGTCCTATTCTATTATTCCATGCACACAGTATTCAGGCAAATATGGCCTGCTTTGAGCACTCTAATTTGTTCAAAGTATACGTACCGGCCCACCTCGACACTCAATGAAGAGCACTACGATGGGATATTAGTTGGACCGCCCGGTTAACAGCTAAGCCCACCGGTAGGACGTCTCACGGCATGCTAGTTAAACACCCCGAGCGGTGAACCGGGATCGTGACACACAGATTGAACAACGAGCGTTTTAACCGCAACAACTTTAATATACGCTATTGGAGCTGGAATTACCGCGGCTGCTGGCACCAAACTTGCCCTCCAATGGATCCTCGTTCATGGATTTACAGTGTACTCATTCCGATTACGGGGCCTTGGATGAGTCCCGTATCGTTATTTTTCTTCACGCCTCCCCGTGCCGGGAGTGGGTGATTTGCGCGCCTGCAGCCTTCCTTGGATGTGGCAGCCGTTTCGCAGGCTCCCTCTCCGGAATCGAACCCTGAATCCCCGTTAACCGTTACAATCATGGTGGGCGCAGAACCTACCATCGACAGTTGATACGGCAGACATTTGAAAGATGCATCGCCGGTACGAGACCATGCAATCAGCACAAAGTTATTCAGAGTAACCAAGGTTTACGGTGGATGAGCAAGCCCGCCACCGGTCAGTTTTGATCTAATAAAAGCGATCCTTCCATCTCTGGTCGGAACTCTGCTTTGCATGTATTAACTCTAGAATTACCGCAGTTATACATGTAAATGTGGGTACGATCGAGGGAACCATAACTGATTTAATGAGCCATTCGCTGTTTGACCTTAATACGGCATATACTGAGACATGCATGGCTTAATCTTTGAGACAAGCAAATGACTACTGGCAGGATCAACCTGGGAGTTTCGTAAATTTTACGAGAGCTCTCACTCACTGTGTTCTACACGCTCAGACGGGTGTTTGCCCGTACTAGCGAGAGACACGAATTTTCTCTATCACAATATAATTGTGTGTTTTTTTTATCGAAGACGACGTAATGTCAACGATTTTCCTTCAGACTCGGGAATCACCGTACAAACTCTCCACTTTTGTGCAGAGCACGTGCTCATCCCGCAGTCTCTCTTCATAATTCTTTATTTAGTTTTGGCATGAGAATCAATGAAAACTTCAACGATTCGGCAAAACTTCGTCTGCTTGCAGCAGAAAACGTGTGTGCGCAACAGATTACTGGTGGTTTTTTAGCTATGCTCTTATTTATTTGTTAACTCGTGAACGCTAGCAAACTTTTCTCAGTCGTCAATAGTGCCACGTAAGGCACTTGCCGAGTTTCGTGAGGATCGGAACAAATCGTCAGTAGTATGGGGGCCACTATGGCGACCCCCACTCCTCATCCCTGCTCCTACCCCCACTCCTCGGAAGCCGAGGTGGTGGGGATGGAGTGGGGATGACCGTGCTTATCCCCTCCCCCGCGCCCCAGATGGGAGCGAAGGGGGGATGGCCGGAGTGGGGGGTTTCGCCATCGTGGCCCCATTTCTGTTCTGCTTTATGAAAATTCATTTTTAGTTTGTTATGCTTACCGTTGCTGCTCCTGGTGACGGTGAACTCCGAGGGACTCACACACATACACACACACACACACACGCGCGCCCACACGAGCACGAGTGTCACGGCTCGTTCTCCCACCCCTCCGGCTCCAACGAGTCGTCGAACCCGTCGTCGGGCCACCCCGCGTCGTAAAAAGCGACGGGTTCGGGCCCGTCGTTCAACGCCGCGATGAGTACCGTCGCGACGTCGACCCCGTTGTACATGCGTACACGGGGGAGGGTGGTGCCGCTTTCGGCCACAGCCACGACGACGCGGTTCTCTACGCGGTCCGCGAGCAGGTCCGAGACGAAGGGGATGGTTTCAAGATGCGCGATCCCCGAAACCGTGCACTGAACCACGAGGCCCGCAACAAACGCGCAAAAGGGCGCGGGGGTACACAGCGAGTCCGCGTCTACGTACTCGCTGTACCCCTCATCGACGAAACAAACTTCACTGTATCCCTCGTAGTCGCACGACACTATGTTCCCGCGGAGTACGTCACAGCCGCCCGCGGGGATTATCACGCACGACGCACCCGGCGCAACATCGTCGAACGGGAGACGTACTCCTGCCCGACGCTGCACGAAAAACGCGTACAGGGTTTCACGCAACCACTCGTGCGTTTCGCCCGTCGCCACTGTGCGTATATACAGGGTGTTTCATATTAAGTGACCCATCGGGAACTGGCGGATTTAGGGAGGTACCCCGAGTAAATCTGCCAAGGCGTTTTTTTTTCCGTCATATAGTTTTCAAATGAGAGCGATTAGAATTTTGGCGTTCGACTGATTGTTGTAGGACTTGAAGCCTGCCCTTAGCGACGACGCCACTCGAGTGCCGAGTCTGAGCGCGAGACGCGTAGCAGGCAGCGAGCAAGGTAGCTAGGCATCTGTCTCGGTTGCCCGGCCAGTTTGACGTTTCTTGTATCGTCTGCTATTATTTTCTGTCATCTTGGGTACGCAAGTTCAGAGCGTGCGTTTGACAGGTAACGCGCGCTCTGAACTTGCACGGCTTGAGGAACGCACCGTTTGACAGATGACGGCACGGATGATTTGACGTTTTGCGTATTACTCGCGTCGGCGTGACAGGCCGACGGATGTGACATTTGCCGCTTCGTCTTCTGCCGCTCCGTGAGTCCGGGCCGAGACGTGAAGGTTGCCGACATTCAGAAGACTTGTAATTCTACCCGCGAGCGATGATGATAGGAAATAAGATTGTTCAATGCATTCGTAATCGTTATTTTGAAGATAAATAAAGCACAGAACGGTCAATAATTTGGTGTTTTTCAAATTTGGAGGCAACGAGCGAGTGTTCTTTATTCTTGTCGTATTGCCGTTATCGTAAAGACTTGACGCGGACGTTTCCATATCGAATCGCGAGTAAATTGTTCCATTTTCATAACGACTTTGATCAAATTGTCCATTCTTAGTTGTTGCGGCAGTGATAACAATTATCACGCCCGATGATATTATTCAATGAGAGTTTCTGTTATAATTGTTATGTCAATAAATAAAAATTAACAGATTCGGAACCAACCCAATATGTTTGGAGTTTCAAGTACCGAAGTACAGTACGTTTTTTTTTGTTTAGTTTTTTACAAGATTATATTTAACTTGACTTGGTGTTAGATCCGAAACGGAAAATCGATATTACACCCACTTCCCAACTATGTAGAGCTCTGAAATTTTGCAAACATACATTTGAGGGGTGAAAACGCACGATTCAACGTTAAAAAAATGAATGAATAAATAAATAAAAAACGACTTTGTGTGAGATGCAAAATGAATAATCGATATTTCGTCCACTTCCCGATTACGTAGAGCTCTGAAATTTTGCAAACATGGATTCCAGACGTGATAGCGCATGATTCGACTTACAAAAATACAGTTCAATTTTAAATGACGACTTTCTGTTGAATGCAAAATGGAAAATCGGTACTTTATCCACTTTTCAACTTTGTGGAGCTCTGAAATTTCGCAAACATGAGACTAAGAAGTGACACAAGCTTTCATTTATAGTCGCATATGGGTGACTTGGTAAAAATAATATTTTCTACTTTTTAGCATATTAAGTGAAAGCTCGTAAAAAATTGTTCTCTCACATGTAAATGATTTCTATTCATGTTACCGGTATTCTGAATATCCGAATTATCCAGCTGGCGAGTACCCTAATTTAGGGAAAAAACGGTATTTCAAACTTATACAAATAACAAAGATAAAATGCAAGTAGCGACAGCTCGTTCATCCGACTGCGAGCTTTTAAGTGAGCAAAACAGCAAACAGCGCGCCGTATGATCCCTGGACCCTCGGTCGAACATTTCTGAAATCATTTGTGGGTTTATACATTCCTGAAATCATCTCTTTGCGATATTATCGGAATGGAGATGAAATCAACCGCGAACTCGTTGTGACCTTGCCGAGAATATCGTATGGATAATGCACGAATCGTTGTCCGAATTGATTTCATCTCCTATCGCGATCGGGAACGAGATGAATTTATATCGTTTCAATATTATCGGAAAGGAGATGAAATCAATGGCGAACTCGTCGTGACGGCTTCGAGTATGTCCTACGTACACTAGAAGAATCATTGACAGAATTGATTTCATCTCCGTTCGCGATCGGGAACGAGGTGAAATCATCTCTTTGCGATATTATCGGAATGGAGATGAAATCAACCGCGAACTCGTTGTGACGTTGTCGAGTATGTCCTATGGATAATGCACGAATCGTTGTCCGAATGGATTTCATCTCCTATCGCGATCGGGAACGAGATGAATTTATCTCGATTCAATATCATCGGAAAGGAGATGAAATCAATGGTGAGCTCGTCGTGACGTTGTCGAATGTGTACTATGGATACTGCACGAATCACTTACAGAATTGATTTCATCTCCGTTCGCGATCGGGAACGAGAAGAATTCATCTCGTCGCGATATTGTCGAAAGGGAGATAAAATCAACCGCAAACTCGCTGTGACCTTGTCGAGTATGTCGTATGGATAATGCACGAATCGTTGTCCGAATTGATTTCATCTCCTAACGCGATCGGGAACGAGATAAATTTATCTAGTTTCAATATCATCGGAAAGGAGATGAAATCAATGGCGAATTGGTCATGACGGCTTCGAGTATGTCCTACGTACGCTAGAAGAATCATTGATAGAATTGATTTAATCTCCGTTCGGAATCGGGAACGAGATGAAATCATCTCGTCGCAATATCATCGAAAAGGAGATGGATTCAATGGCGAACTCGTAGTGATCTCGTCGAGTTCATCCTATGGATACTCCACGAATCACTGACAGAATTGATTTTATCTCCGTTCGCGATCGGGGACTAGATGGATTCATCGCGTTCCGATATAATCGGAAACGAGATGAAATCAATGGCAAACTCTTCGTGATGGCTTCGAGTATGTCCTACAGACTGCAGAAGAATTATTGACAGAATTGATTTCATCTCCGTTCGCGATCGGGAACGAGATGAAATCAATTCTGTCAATGATTTTTCTAGTGTCTGTAGGACATACTCGAAGCCTTCACGACGAGTTTGCCTTTGATTTCATCTCGTTTCCGATTATATCGGAACGAGGTGAATCCATCTAGTTCCCGATCGCGAACGGAGATAAAATCAATTCTGTCAGTGATTCGTGGAGTGTCCATAGGATACACTGGACGACGTCACGGGGAGTTCGCCATTGATTTCATCTCCTTTTCGAAAATATCGCGACGAGATGATTTCATCTCGTTCCCGATCGCGAACGGAGATGAAATCAATTCTGTCAATGATTCTTCTAGTGTCCGTAAAACATACTCGAAGCCGTCACGTCGAGTTCGCCATTGATTTCATCTCCTTTTCGATAATATCGCGGCGAGATGAATTCATCTCGTTACCGATCGCAAACGGAGACGAAATCAATTGTGTCAGTGATTCGTGCAGTATCCATAGGATACACTCGACAACGTCAGGACGAGTTCACCATTGACTTCATGTCCTTTCCGATGATACTGAAACGAGATAAATTCATCTCGTTCCCCATCGCGATAGGAGATGAAATCCATTCGGACAACGATTCGTGCATTATCCATAGGACATACACGGCACCGTCACAACGAGTTTGCGGTTGATTTCATCTCCATTCCGATAATATCGCAAATAGATTATTTCATCTCGTTCCCGATCGCGAACAGAGATGAAATCAATTCTGTCAATGATTCTTCTAGTGTCCGTAGGACATACTCGAATCCGTCACGACGAGTTCGCCATTGATTTCATCTCCTTTCCGATGATATTGAAACGAGATAAATTCGTCTCGTTCCCGATCGCGATAGGAGATGAAATCCATTCGGACAACGATTCGTGCATTATCCATAGGACATACTCGACAACCTCATAACGAGTTCGCTGTCGATTTCATCTCCATTCCGATAATATCGCAAAGACATGATTTCATCTCGTTCCCGATCGCGAACGGAGATGAAATCAATTCTGTCAATGATTTTTCTAGTGTCCGCAGGACATACTCGAAGCCATCACGACGAGTTCGCCATTGATTTCTTCTCCTTTCCGATGATATTGAAAGGAGATAAATTCATCTCGTTCCCGATCGCGATAGGAGATGATATCAATTCGGACAACGATTCATGCATTATCCATACGACATACTCGACAAGGTCACAGCAAGTTCGCGGATGATTTCATCTCCATTCCGATAATATCGCAAAGAGATGATTTCATCTCGTTCCAGATCGCGAACGGAGATGAAATCAATTCTGTCAATGATTTTACTAGTGTCTGTAGGACATACTCGAAGCCGTCACAACGAGTTTGCCTTTGCTTTCATCTCGTTTCCGATTATATCGGAACGGGATGAATCCATCTAGTTCCCGATCGCGAACGGAGATACAATCAATTCTGTCATTGATTCGTGGAGTATCCATAGGATACACTCGACGACGTCACGGGGAGTTCGCCATGGATTCCATCTCCTTTTCGATAATATCGCGACGAGATGATTTCATCTCGTTCCCGATCGCGAACGGAGATGAAATCAATTCTGTCAATGATTCTTCCAGTGTCCGTAGGACATACTCGAAGCCGTCACGTTCGGTTCGCCATTGATTTCATCTCCTTTTCGATAATATCGCGGCGAGATGAATTCATCTCGTTATCGATCGCGAACGGAGACGAAATCCATTGTATCAGTGATTCGTGCAGTATCCATAGGATACACTCGACAACGTCAGGACGAGTTCATCATTGACTTCATCTCCTTTCCGATGCTACTGAAACGAGATAAATTCATCTCGTTCCCCATCGCGATAAGAGATGAAATCCATTCGGACAACGATTCGTGCATTATCCATAGGACATACTCGACAACGTCACACCGAGTTTGCGGTTGATTTCATCTCCATTCCGATAATATCGCAAAGAGATTATTTCATCTCGTTCCCGATCGCGAACGGAGATGAAATCAATTCTGTCAATGATTCATCTAGTGTGCGTAGGACATACTCGAAGCCGTCACGACGAGTTCGCCATTGATTTCATCTCCTTTCCGATGATATTGAAACTAGATAAATTCATCTCGTTCCCGATCGCGACAGGAGATGTAATCAATTCGGACAACGATTTGTGCATTATCCATACGACATACTCGACAAGGTCACAACGAGTTCGCGGTTGATTTCATCTCCATTCCGATAATATCGCAAAGAGATGATTTCATCTCGTTCCCAATCGCGAACGGAGATGAAATCAATTCTGTCAATGATTCTTCTACAGTCCGTAGGACATACTCGAAGCAGTCACGAAGAGTTTGCCATTGATTTCATCTCGTTTCCGATTATATTGGAACGAGATGAATCCATCCAGTTCCCGATCGCGAACGGAGATAAAATCAATTCTGTTAGTGATTCGTGCATTATCCATAGGACATACTCGACAACGTCACAACGAGTTCGCGGTTGATTTCATCTCCATTCCGATAATATCGCAAAGAGATGATTTCATCTCGTTCCCGATCGCGAACGGAGATGAAATCAATTCAGTCAATGATTCTTCTAGTGTCCGTAGGACATACTCGAAGCCGTCACGACGAGTTCGCCATTGATTTCATCTCCTTTCCGATGATATTGAAACGAGATAAATTCATCTCGTTCCCGATCGCGATAGGAGATGAAATCCATTCGGACAACGATTCGTGCATTATCCATAGGACATACTCGACAACCTCACAACGAGTTCGCGGTCGATTTCATCTCCATTCCGATAATATCGCAAAGAGATGATTTCATCTCGTTCCCGATCGCGAACGGAGACGAAATCAATTCTGTCAATGATTCTTCTAGTGTCCGTAGGACATACTCGAAGCCGTCACGACTAGTTCGCCATTGATTTCATCTCCTTTCCGATGATATTGAAAGGAGATAAATTCATCTCGTTCCCGATCGCGATAGGAGATGAAATCAATTCGGACAACGATTCGCGCATCATCCATACGACATACTCGACAAGGTCACATCGAGTTCGCTGTTGATTTCATCTCCATTCCGCTAATATCGCAAAGACATGATTTCATCTCGTTCCCAATCGCGAACGGAGATGAAATCAATTCTGTCAATAATTCTTCTGCAGTCCGTAGGACATACTCGAAGCCGTCACGAAGAGTTTGCCATTGATTTCATCTCGTTTCCGATTATATCGGAACGCGATGAATCCATCTAGGTCCCGATCGCGAACGGAGATAAAATCAATTCTGTCAGTGATTCGTGGAGTATCCATATGATGAACTCGACGAGATCACTACGAGTTCGCCATTGAATCCATCTCCTTTTCGATGATATTGCGACGAGATGATTTCATCTCGTTCCCGATCGCGAACGGAGATTAAATCAATTCTGACAATGATTCTTCTAGCGTACGTAGGACATACTCGAAGCCGTCACGACCAATTCGCCATTGATTTCATCTCCTTTCCGATGATATTGAAACTAGATTAATTTATCTCGTTCCCGATCGCGATAGGAGATGAAATCAATTCGGACAACGATTCGTGCATTATCCATACGACATACTCGACAAGGTCACAGCGAGTTCGCGGTTGATTTTATCTCCCTTTCGACAATATCGCGACGAGATGAATTCTTCTCGTTCCCGATCGCGACCGGAGATGAAATCAATTCTGTAAGGGATTCGTGCAGTATCCATAGTACACACTCGACAACGTCACGACGAGTTCACCATTGATTTCATCTCCTTTCCGATGATATTGAATCGAAATAAATTCATCTCGTTCCCGATCGCGATAGGAGATGAAATCCATTCGGACAACGATTCGTGCATTATCCATAAGACATACTCGACAACGTCACAACGAGTTCGCGGTTGATTTCATCTCCATTCCGATAATATCGCAAAGAGATGATTTCACCTCGTTCCCGATCGCGAACGGAGATGAAATCAATTCTGTCAATGATTCTTCTAGTGTACGTAGGACATACTCGAAGCCGTCACGACGAGTTCGCCATTGATTTCATCTCCTTTCCGATGATATTGAAACGATATAAATTCATCTCGTTCCCGATCGCGATAGGAGATGAAATCAATTCGGACAACGATTCGTGCATTATCCATACGATATTCTCGACAAGGTCACAACGAGTTCGCGGTTGATTTCATCTCCATTCCGATAATATCGCAAAGAGATGATTTCAGGAATGTATAAACCGACGAATGATTTCAGAAATGTTCGACCGAGCGTCCAGGGATCATACGGCGCGCTGTTTGCTGTTTTGCTCACTTAAAAGCTCGCAGTCGGATGAACGAGCTGTCGCTACTTGCATTTAATCTTTGCTATTTGTATAAGTTTGAAATACCGTTTTTTCCCTAAATTAGGGTACTCGCCAGCTGGATAATTCGGATATTCAGAATACCGGTAACATGAATAGAAATCATTTATATGTGAGAGAACAATTTTTTACGAGCTTTCACTTAATATGCTAAAAAGTAGAAAATATTATTTTTATCAAGTCACGCATATGCGACTATAAATGAAAGCTTGTGTCACTTTTTAGTCTCATGTTTGCGAAATTTCAGAGCTCCAAAAAGTTGAAAAGTGGATAAAGTACCGATTTTCCATTTTGCATTCAACAGAAAGTCGTCATTTAAAAATGAACTGTATTTTTGTAAGTCGAATCATGCGCTATCACGTCTGGAATCCATGTTTGCAAAATTTCAGAGCTCTACGTAATCGGGAAGTGGACGAAATATCGATTATTCATTTTGCATCTCACACAAAGTCGTTTTTTATTTATTTATTTATTCATTTTTTTAACGTTGAATCGTGCGTTTTCACCCCTCAAATGTATGTTTGCAAAATTTCAGAGCTCTACATAGTTGGGAAGTGGGTGTAATATCGATTTTCCGTTTCGGATCTAACACCAAGTCAAGTTAAATAAAATCTTGTAAAAAACTAAACAAAAAAAAAACGTACTGTACTTCGGTACTTGAAACTCCAAACATATTGGGTTGGTTCCGAATCTGTTAATTTTTATTTATTGAGATA
>OX632357.1:12158360-12263360 GCA_951751655.1 Ophion costatus | reverse complement strand
CGCGGATTGAGATAATCGAGGAGGCTCGTCGGTACTTCAAGCGTTTTAAACTACGAGGCCGAGAAATCACCGTACGCATTCGTCAACCCCCGCCTGGTGGCCATTTATTACCATGGTTGGAAGGAGCGTTTCGTGACCTTTTGACGTATATCACAGCGTCTTGCGAGGCTGGCGATTACATAGGTATATCGTTTGCCTCGAGATGTTTACCGCACGGCCCCGTTTGGCTCTCGTTTCGGGCCGTTAGAGATTGCGCGTCCGATGATATTTGGCAGTTAATAATGAGCATTGCTCAGAGTGCTGCATCATTGAATATTGACGATGCGTGTATAATCAAAGCCAGCGTTGTCAGGGGTGTTGAGGGCACCAGTAGAAAGCGCTTAACGCATGAGGGGGTAGCAAAAAATCCATTCTCACGATACGCAATAGCGATACTCTGTGTTTACCACGGTCACTGACGGCGGCGCGCGCGTATGCCGAACGGGGTGAAATACGCTCAGGTAGTTTACACGCAAAGTGGCAACGCATGAGGCAGACTAAGGGCTCATTGCAGAAAAATGCTGCTCTTGAATTAACGAATGCAGCGGGAGTTACAGTACCGCCAAACGGCTGCGGGGTCCGTGAGATTGCTATCTACCAGAATTATCTCGCGCAGCACGGTATTGCCATAGTAGCTTATGAATTTCTGACCTTCGGGCGGGGGGATGCACCTTTGTTCGACGGCCCGCAGCAAGTCGCAAATACTTTTGGCAAAATCGAATACACACTGCACATTTTATATTACGAGCGTTCGCATCATCATCAGCCGATATAAAATTTACGAGGCACCGTGGGGAGCCGCGATTTTTTCTCCTCGTGTAATTCGTAATACCACAGATTTGGCCATAGATGTTTAAAAAAAAGTGTCCTCGCTGCATGACGTCACCACCGTGCGATCCCGAAGTAAATGCAGCTATTCGATGCGAAGCGTGCGCGCGCGAGTTTTACGGGCTGCAATGTTTCGAAAATCATTTAATTGTTATACAGTACAGAAAACGCAAATCAAACAGCGTGTGTGCCTCGCTCAAGCGGTGCCGCGAATGTCTGAAAATTGTCAGGCCTCTCGATAAACGACGAAAACGCATTTGCGGCGTGGCTTTTTGTAAAGCATGCAGAGCGGATCGACCCAATAATCACATGTGCTTTATGAAACCTATTCGCGGCGGTCAAAGCACGGGGAAAATACTTTTTATATTCTATGATTTTGAGACTCAGCAATGCACACAGGTACCAGGCGATGCGCATACTTTTCTACACGAGCCCAACTTGTGCGTAGTTCAACGAGTTTGCACGTATTGTTGCACTCGTGATTCGATGACCGAGCCATGCGAGTATTGCAACTCTCGACAGTATGTATTTCGACAGCAGCCTGTGGGACAATTGGTCGAACCTGCTATGCAGCGTGTCGAGCATTTTTCGCGTACTATCTGTATTGCTCATAATGCCGGTGGCTTTGACACGCAGTTCATTTTGCGCTATTTAATTGAAGAAAAAAGTTCCAACTGCCGAGTATAATTATGAACGGTACGAAAATCATTTCGATGCGTGTTGAAAAACTTGTTTTTCTCGACAGCCTAAACTATTTTTACATGCCTCTCAGTGCGCTTCCTAAAGCCTTCGGTCTCACAGGCGCTATCGTTAAAGGTGTTTTCCCTCATTTGTTTAACAGACCGGAAAATCAAAATTATGTGGGTCCCCTACCAGCCGTAGAGTATTATTCTCCCGACACGATGCGCCCCGCAGAGCGCGAAAAATTCTTAGCCTGGTATCACGAGTCTAAAGGCAGAGACTACGTGTTTGACTTTTCGAACGAACTCGTAAGCTATTGCACGGACGACGTCACGATCTTGAGACGCGCTTGTATGGCTTTTCGTGACATGTTTATAGCCAGCGGCCGGGTTTGTCCGTTTGACGAGAGCACAACGATAGCCTCGGCCTGCTTCAGTGTCTTTCGGAAAAATTTCCTCAAAGACAATACGATCGGTATTATACCGTTGCGCGGCTATAGGTGGGTGCATACCCAATCAAAAAAGGCAATTTCATGGCTTGTATGAATGGAGCACACCCTCGGAAAGCGTATTATACACGCCGGCCGTTCGCGCGAATTTAGACTACCTCAAAATTTACTAGTCCACGGCTATTATGAAACAGGGAATACCGCGTACGTATTACAATTTCATGGGTGCTATTGGCACGGTTGCCCTCAATGCTTCTCCCTCAATAGAGACTGTAAACAACTTGCTATAGCTAATAGAATTCGCTCGGGAGGTTATCAGTTAACGGAAATCTGGGAATGCGAGTGGGACAGGCTTTTGGAAACTAGTGCCGAAATTCGCGGGCTCATACGGGATCATCCGTTAACGGCTGCGGAACCCTTAAACCCTCGTGAAGCTTTCTTCGGTGGTCGCACGGAGAATATGGTGACGCTCTATGATGTTAAAGAGACGGAGCGCATACGCTACGTAGACGTCTGCTCTCTGTACCCGTATATTTGCAAATTTGGTAAATACCCTATCGGACATCCGAAAGTATATATAGGCGGCGAATGCTTAGAGCTGACAGGACCCACTAGCGATCTAGCGCACGTCGAAGGCCTGGTGAAATGTACCGTTCTACCACCACGCGATCTCTACCACCCTGTTTTGCCTGTGCATATGCATCAGCGACTGTTGTTCTCTCTGTGCCGCACATGCAGCGAGATGATGAACGAGGAAGAGTGTATGCATGACGATCCGGACGAGCGTGTGTTCGAGGGTACCTGGGTTGCTGATGAATTGCGAAAAGCCGTCTCATGCGGTTATACGATAATCTACATTGCCGAAATCTGGCAATACGAAGTAACGTAATTCAGTCGTGACACGCAATCGGGAGGTTTATTCGTCGAGTACATTAACACCTTTTTGAAGATCAAGCAGGAGGCGAGCGGCTGGCCTGAGAACTGTTTGGGCGATGAACCAGCCCAGGAGCGTTATATCGCTAGCTTTGAACAATCAGAGGGGGTTCGTTTGAATCGTCAGTCAATAACCAAAAACCCCGGCCTACGCTCAGTCGCCAAACTATGTCTGAATTCGTTCTGGGGAAAATTCGGGCAACGCGAAAACCTGCCGCAAACAGTCGTAGTATCAACACGCAAAAAACTTATGGAGTTATTAACTAATCCAGAATACGATATTACAGGTATGCTGCCGGTGAACAATGAAATTCTTTACGTCATTTATATTAAAACCGGCGAGGCTGTGGTACCCTCAAGTATAGCTAACGCCGTAATAGCTGCATACACCACAGCACAAGCGCGTTTAAAACTGTATGGTTACCTGGAACGTCTGGGAAGACGTGCGTTGTACTGCGATACCGACTCCGTAATTTATGTAACGAGAGAGCAATCTGAAGCCTACGAGCCCCCGATAGGCCAGTTGCTTCGCGATTTAACTAACGAGCTAACCACCGATGGCGAGGGCAGTTACATAAGAAGTTTCATGTACGGCAGCCCTAAATTTTATGCATTCATCGTGCGTGTGCCTGACGGGAAAGAGTGCGAGGTTTGCTAAGTTAAGGGTATCACGCTTAATTTTGCAAACAATGCGTTAATAAACTATGAGTCCGTACGATCCTTCATCGTGGGCGAGCGAGAGGATCCTATTGTACTGAGATACGACGCCATTAGACGTACAGAACTTCACCATGTTGTCACACGAGGTGAGAAAAAAACGTGCAAGCCGTCGAGCATTAAGCGAAGACGTGACGGCCGGTATGGATCGCTTCCCTACGGTTATCGCCATTTGTAAAATATACTGGAAATATATTTTTTACGTAAAAACCCGAAAATGTTATTTAATATTGCACTGAGCCTATATTTCCTCATTTACCGCTATGGACACGAGGTGGCAACATCCCTGGACTTTTATGATCTGCGGGCCGACAGGCTGCGGTATAACGTATTTTGTTAAAAAATTTCTGAAATGTATCACGCGTATGAACAGCGAACGTTTCGAGAGAATAATATTTTATTATTCCGAGTGGCAGACAGCATATACGGGGTACGGTGATGCTATAGAATTTCGCGAAGGATTACCCCAGACTGCCGATTACTCACACGACCCTCGCGTGAAGCTCTTAATTATCGATGATCTAATGCGTGAAGCATCGAGCAATGCCGTTGTCGATCTATTCACCAAAGGCAGTCATCATAAGAACTTGAGCGTTATTTTTATAACGCAAAATTTGTTTCATCAGGGCCAAGGCCAGCGGGACATCTCTTTGAATGCTAATTATATCGTTATCGTCAAAAACCCTCGCGATCGTGCTCAAATACAGCACTTGGCGCGCCAAATATGTCCCGAAAATCCACGATTTCTACAGGAGGCTTATTACGACGCAACATCTAAACCGTACGGTTATTTGTTACTAGATCTGAAGCAACCAACACCCGATAATTGCCGATACCGCACATGTATTTTCCCTGATGATACACGCCATTTCGTTTACGTACCGCGAAAGAAATTAAAAAGCGGTGACACATATGGAGAATTGCCAGTTCTGCGCCTGTGATGGCACGCAGCGGATCGTCTCTTTGCAAGAAGAGCGTTGGGATATTGAACGCTCTTCAATATCTCACCAAAGAACAGCGTGAGGCTATTTTGCGGAAAGCGGATTCTCGTATAATACGCTGCATTTGCGAGTGCGCTTTAAACGTTCTTCGCGGTAATATTCCTCTCAAAGCCAACCAGCGGAAAAAATAGCGTCGCCACTTGCCTCTTCTCAGGCGCTTAGCGGCAAATAGAGGCTGCTGGAAAAGTAAGAAGAAATTTGTCATTCAAAGCGGTGGATTTTTACCCCTGCTGCTTGCCCCAATCCTCGGTACCATATTGTCAAATCTAATTGCCAAATAATGTAGCATGCCAGGAAAATGGTTCTGGTGCCCGAGGAGCGTCTATTATAACTAGATTCCCAAAAACGCAGCGTCAGCGATAGTGAGGCACGACCGATGAGCCAAGCGGAGAAAACAATTACGGTGACTCTGAATCGCCTTGATATGGAGATGAGCGAAATTTTGAAATCTAACGCGTATGGCCACGAGCCAGAAAAATGGCTAGCGTATTTGCGCGTATTACAGCGTTATCTACATTTCGTCGATGGCGAACGAGCACAGCTGTATCATGATCTTGTAAAGGAGCAAAAAAAAGACACACACCCCACGGAAAGATCAGCATCAGTAGCAGCAGAAACACGAATGAACGATTCCATTATCGTTGAGAGTGTACCTGCGAAATTCCGCAGTAAAGCGAAACTCTTATTGCGACGCCTACATGATGCGCCGTCCTCAGATTTTTCTTAGGATGCAGCCGGCGTGGTTTCCGTCAATGGCGAAACAATCAAGCATTCAAATATTGTTGATCTTGTGAATGACGCAATGCGTGCGAGAAAGATCGCCAAACCGACGGGCCGTAGAGTCTTTGCAAATTTTTTAAGGGCTATACAGGCACCTGGTGAATTTGTGGGAAATGACGAACTATGGCTGGAAACGCAAGCCAATTCAACATTACGCTCGCCCCATGGTAACAGCACCACCGACGCTGATAACGACGGTGACGACGAGGACATTAGCGATACCAGTCATTCCGAGTTCTACAGCGGTAGCGAGAGCAACAAATTAGCCGCGCAGAGTGGGAAGGGTAAGAGAAGGCGACTCACCTGGGCCTCTCTCAAACTGTCAGTATGAAAACACTTGAAAAAATTTACTTTGATCCTTCACATGAGGCGTCTTTTTCCGGTGCTACTAAACTGTTACGCGTAGGTCGTAAAAAGAAAATCTCCCCAGAAAAAACGATACAGTGGCTCGAAGCACAGGATGCTTTCACACGGCATAGAGCGATACGCCGGCGATTTCCCCGGCGCATCTTCAATGTGCAGAACATTGACGATGTTTGGGAGGCTGATCTTGTAGACCTTCGATCACTCAAAAGTTATAACGATGGCTATACCTATCTTCTTGTGGCCATAGATGTGCTCAGTAAGTACGCGAGGGTTGAACCGTTGTACGACAAGACTGCTTTAACAGTGGCTAACGCTCTGGCTCGTATCCTCTCGCTAAAAAGCACAAATGGCCGATCTCCCGTTTGCCTACAATCGGACAAGGGTCGGGAATTTACAGGGTCAGTTTTTCAGACTTTCTTACAGAAGCATAATATTCAGTTTCGGGCGAGCCGCAACGCTGACGTAAAAGCAGCTGTCGTAGAGCACTTCAATCGAACGTTGAAAGAAAGAATGTGGCGATACTTCACGTATTCGCGCCAGAAACGTTATATCGACGTTTTGCAGAATATAGTCTCCGCATACAATCGTACGATACATAGTGGCATTACAATGACGCCCGTATCTGTGACGTTGCTCACATCTGCCAAAGCGCGCGATAATCTAATGCGGCGATATAAGCAACAGTATCCTGTACAGCGGTCACCTCCTAAATATAAGCTGGGCGATATTGTCCGCATCAGTAGCGCGAAGGCTGCCTTTGCTAAAGGATACGAGAGCGGCTGGAGCAGTGAGCTGTTTAAGATACATCGTATATCCGTGAGCAGCCGACCTATCGTGTACGTTCTGCATGATCTCAACGACGAGGAGATTGACGGCATTTTTTACGAACCCGAGTTATCTAGAGTCCAAAGGTGGGGAAAGAAAAAGTAGGCGCTATGAGCGACACCAAGTTTTTTGTAGTTTTACCTAGCAATAGCAGCATGAAGTACTACCCTAATAAGAGGACGACGCAATATACCACACACTTGCCACAAAGTGTAAATTTACGCGGTAAATGGGGCGTTTCCTTAGCCGAAATACACATACCGATGACTGTTCTACACGTGCCGCCTGAAGGTAAAACAAACTTTATCAGCTTAGTGACGAACGCAGTGATCCCGGGCGTTGAGGCCAATGTCGATTTTAAAAACGAGCATGCTTGCGTACCATCTGGGCTATACCGTAGCGTCTCCACGCTACTCGAAGCAATTATCCAAATTCAAAGTATCGCAGGACATTTGAAATTTCAGCATACTTGTTTGAGGTCGATTCGAGAAGGATATCGAATATCTTCGTACACATATAACAATAATCTTTAGTTTAATAAGAAAAATCGTGACAAGAAAAGATGGCGCGGGATGAGCTCGATCGCCATGTTCGATCGTGTGTTCGTTGAGCACCTTTCCACCAGAGGCGCGCACGGGGAACGATACCCGCGAAGTTCGGTGCTCGAACATCCCGCCGGCCTTGACAATACGTGATTGTCAACAAGTTAAAAACAGAAAAGAAAACAGGACATAGAATAATTGTGATTACGAATAATACATCTTAAATCTTGTGTCTAATCGGTGGTCGGGAGCACACATATTTTAGGCAGACTACGTTGGGTGATTCCGTTAGAGGCTTTTACACTGACTACACGGAGGCGCCCGTCTCGACCTGGATGACAATCAATGACGCGACCTGTCTTCCACTGAAGCGGGGGCAGTTTGTCGTCTTTTAACAGGACGAGACTATCGATTTGTAGCTCGCTATTCACATTAGGTTCTCTCCACTTCGATCGTGCTTGAAGTTGAGTCAAGTATTCGCGGCTCCAACGTGTCCAAAAATATTGCTGCAACTTAACCAACAGTTGGTATCGCGTAAGCCGATTGGAAGACATCTCCTGTAGATCGACTTGCGGTATCGCGGTTAAAGGAGCACCAATTAAGAAATGCCCGGGCGTGAGTGCTGACAGATCGGAAGGATCACTCGACATCGGAACTAACGGTCGCGAATTTAGAATTGCTTCGATTTCCGTAAGCATCGTATACAGCTCTTCGAACGTCAGTAAAGCCTCGCCGAGAACTCTCTTCAAGTGGGTTTTCGCCGATTTAATTCCAGCCTCCCATATTCCACCCATATGTGGAGAATACGGTGGAATGAAATGCCATTGAATTGAGTTGTCGGCGACGAAGTCGACAATGTTTCTCTTATGAGCTTCGGTTTGGAGTAACTTCACTAACTCTTTAAGTTCATTGTCAGCTCCCGTAAAATTGGTTCCGTTGTCGGAATACACATCAGCGCATTTACCACGTCGTGCGATGAAACGCTTAAGAGAATTAAGGAACGCGACAGTTGACAAGTCGGACACTAATTCCAAGTGAATCGCACGGATCGCGAGACAAACGAAGAGACATAAGTAGGCGTTGTCTGTCTTATTTCTCGAGATTTTGATTCGGAACGGACCGCCGTAGTCGACGCCTACATTCAGGAATGCTCGAGACGGGTTGACCCGTACGGAAGGAAGGCTACCCATGATCTGCTGCAGTGTTTTGGGCCGAAATCTGGAACACGTAACGCATTTGCTGAGAACTCGTTCAACTGTGGACCTCGCCGACACTATCCAAAGGGTTTCGTTAAGCGTGCTCAAGAGAGCTTGCAAACCCGCGCGTAAATTTCTAAGATGAGCATCGCGAATTATAAGCCGTGTCATCGCGCTGCCAGGCGCAAGAACGATGGGAAATCTCTGTGCGTAGGGTAATTCCGCTTCTTGTAGTCTTCCTCCAACTCTTATGAGTCCGTCGACGTCGATAAATGGGAATAAAGATGCGAGTTTGCTGTCTGTGGGTACCGGGAGAGCCTTACGTAGGTTGTGGATTTCTCGTGGAAATTGTTCCGCTTGGCTGATTGCTATAACAGTCTTCTCAGCTGATGTGAGTTCATCGACCGAGAGAGGACCATTTCTGCGTTCTGTCGGGTGTCGTGAGTTGTACGCGAACCGCTGACAGTAGGCGACAACACGTTTTAATTTACGTAACGAGCCAAATCTGTCCAGTAAATCAAAGTTGTTGATTGTGGTAGCGAGAGACGAAAGACCTTGTTTTGTTTCGAGCAATGTAGTATCGATGACGTCTTCGTTCTGGATTCCCGTACTTGAATCTAGATAATCTTCGATGGGTCCCGGCAACCACGATGGGCCGGTCCACCAAAGCTCGTTTGTTCGCAGCTGATCGGGCGTAATTCGACGAGAAATCACGTCGGCTGGGTTTTCTTGTGAGCGTACACGTTGCCAGCGTGCTTTGCCTGTTAACTCCTGAATTTCTGCCACCCTGTTGGCGACAAATGTCTTCCACTGACACGCTTCGCCTGTGATCCAGCTGAGAACAATTTTCGAGTCTGACCAGTAATATTTCGCGTCGATTCGAAACGTAAACGCTTGTGTTATTTTCTGCGCAGGTCGCGCGAGCAGGACTGCGCCGCAAAGTTCAAGTCTTGGGAGACTGACGTTCTTCAATGGAGCTACTCGTGATTTCGCACAGAGTAAGCGTGTCGTGTATTGATTGCCATGTGACGAAGATCGAACGTAGATACACGCTCCATAGGCTGTTTCCGAGGCGTCACAAAACCCGTGTAGTTCGACGTTCGTGGGATCTTGGCACACGACCGCGCGAGGAATCGAGATTCCGTTAATAGTCGGTAAATGCGTGTGATACGCTTTCCATGCGTCGTGTAAGTCATTTGGCAGCGATTCATCCCATCCGATTCTCAATCTCCAAAGTTGCTGCAGAATAATCTTCGCTGTGATGTACGCTGGACCGATCAACCCCAGTGGATCATAGATTTGAGAAATCGTTGAAAGAATATTCCTTTTCGTGGGTCGTGAGCTGATGCCTGCAAGGTCTACACGATATCGAAACGTGTCATCTCGGGGATTCCAAATAAGTCCGAGAGTCGTCACTGCTTCGCCGATAGGGCGCTCGTTGTTCCCGGAGTCCTTGGGTGCTGTGTCCACGATCGATGACGCGTTTGAAGCCCATTTGCACAGTGGAAACCCGCCGCACAGTAGAACCCGATCAAGTTCTTGCTGCGTCATCTTGAGTTTAGTTATGTCGTCGCAGCCTGTCAGCAGATCGTCCACATAAAAATCCCGCAACATGATTTCGCTGATGTCGGGAAAATCTTCTTTGCAATCGTAGACCAGCTGGTGCAGACTGCGTATGGCGAGAAATGGCCCTGTGGCTGTGCCGTACGTCACAGTGTTGAGTTTGTACTCTTTCATCGTTTATTGGGATTCGGCACGCCAAACAATCCGTTGGAAATCTCGATGATCCTCACGAATCTTTATTTGGCGATACATCTTTTGAATATCTGCAGTCAACACGTACTGGTGCTGTCTAAACCGTGCGAGAATTGCGAACAGATCTTGTTGGATCGTGGGTCCGACTCTGAGAATGTCATTGAGTGAATTCCCGGACGCAGTCTTACATGATGCATCGAAAACCACCCGCAATTTCGTCGTTGTGCTCGATTCCTTCAATACACAATGATGAGGGATGTAGCAGTGAGGTTTCTCTATCGTCTTTTCCGTGTCTGAGAGCTCCGTCATGTGTCCAAGAGCAACGTATTCGTCCAAAAAGGCTTGATATTGTTTCTTCAAATCGGGCTGTTTCTCGAGTTTGCGATTCAGAGCACGAAGGCGTTTGATCGCGATGTCCTTGGACTCACCGAGTTGCTCCGGACTCTCGCGGAACGATAGTGCGACTGTGAAACGCCCGTCTTCGTCTCTGTGGTGCGATGCTACGAAATCTTCCTCGCAACGTAATTCTTCTTCAGAAAAATGTCTCGTTGGCTGGTATTCTTCAATGCTCCAAAAGCGCTCGATTTGCTTGTGCAGTGTCGTTTCGGTTGCGAAGCAGCAAAACGCCGATCGCGCGTTTTCCGATTGCGTGCTTGGAGCCGCCATGGAGCCTCCGACGATCCATCCTAGTTTCGTTTTGTGTAGAAGTGGCGCACAAGAGATTCCAAAACACGCCGGCACCCAGCAGCACGTCAATTTCACCTGGAATATTGAATGACGGGTCAGCGAGCGTTATGTTATTCGGAATTCGAAATTCTTGAGTGCGCATCTTTGTCGTGGGCAACGCTTGCGTAATATTGTCAATTACGAGAAACGGTAATTTAATTGTGAACGCGTTTACTCGAGACTTAATCGTTGCGTTGACCGCTTGCTTCGTGTGAGACTGACTCAAATTTACGCGTGAAATTGACGTTTTCGGAACGCTCTGGCAATTGCAATCGGCGATGCAGCGCCCTAGTGAGAAAGTTTGATTGCGAGCCGCAGTCCAACACCGCTCTGCATACATGAGGCTCGCCAAATTTGTCGTTTACAATTATTAATGCTGTTGATAACATTACATTCGTCTTGTTCGTCCGCACGCTTGACAATGTAACGTTATTCGAGGGCTCACCGCTGGTCGACGGTCCTCCCGACCCGGTGGTCGATTGATCGCTGTTCGAGTTGTTCTTGGGATGGAACTCCTGAAAGTGAAGAGCCGTGTTGTGCCTTTTTCCACAACGTTTGCAATTACTCGATCTACATGAATCTACCGTATGATTTTCGCGTAAACAGTTAAAGCAAACCTTTATCCGTTTTACTTCGCTCCACTTTGCTTGTGTATTGAGTCCCTTGAACTTCATACAGTGATAAATCGAGTGTTCCCCTCCGCAACTCGGACAGGTTTTTGTTTCGTTCGAACCTTGTTCGCCTTTACTGCTAATACATGCGACTAACTCTTCGGCTTTCTTTGACGCATTCGAGGGTTTTACCGGTTTACCGGACGTCGATTTTGCCGGGTGCAGAGTCTCTAACATTGAACAATGCTGCGTTAAGAAATCAGTCAGCGACTTTCGCGTTGGACTTGTCTCGTTATTGATACCCGCTTCCCATTTCCGACGCGTGACAGGATCGAGCTTCGTGGTAATCATGTAAATAATTAAGCTGTCCCAACTATCAACCGGCTGACCAAGGGTCTTGAGAGCACGGAGATGCTTTAACGCGTCGTCCACAAGCGTGCGCAATTGAGTTGCCGATTCTTTCTGAATTCACTCGAGACCGAACAATGCCTGGAGGTGATAGTGAATTAATAAACGTTTGTTTTCGAATCTGTCTTTGAGTAGAGCCCACGCTTCTCTGTAATTTTCCGCGCTACTCTCTAACGACTGAATGACTCGACTCGTATTTCCGTGCCGAGAAGACCGCAAATAATAAAATTTCTGAATATCCGTTAGATTTCTGTTTTTGTCAATCAATGCGTCGAATGTGTCACGGAATGGAAGCCACTGCTCGTACGCTCCATCGAATTTAGGAAGACTGAGTGTCGGAAGCTTAATATTTGATACAGTACCGAGCTCATCTTCGTCTTGTTCGACTGACGGTGTACGTTGCCTGCTATTGCTCGCCGTCGGAGGCGGAGCGAAAATCCTTTTGGCCGTTGCGACCGCCCTGTAATACGCGTTTTCGAATTGCTCGCGCTCCTCGCTTTGAGCCTCTGAATCATCGATTTCTTCGATACTTGACTGCGTGATATTGAACGTGGTCCACAGATTGTAGACTTTCTGAAGTCTCGCTTCCACCTCCGTCGGGTCTGCTTCACCTAACCTGAAAGCCGAAAGAGTAGTCTGAGTGCGCGTTAGCTGACCTTTAACGGTCGCTCTATCTTTTTTTAATTGAGGTAATGAAGCCATGTTCTCGTTAGATCTCGCCTGATTATTCGCAGAACCCGCAAACAAAGAGCTCGTAGAATTATTTTTCTCCTTGTCGTGAGGTGACCTCGGAATCATTTGAGAAAACTCGTCGTCGTTGCTAATCGTTGACTACGATGTATCACTGCTTGCTGTTGTGTCGTTGAATCAGCTGCTCTCCTGAGCTGCGAAATATCCGGCTTGGTGACTGTGGTGTCAGTGCTGGATCACACTGGCAACTTTCACCGAAGTTGACTGCGTTGTTCAGGGTTCAGGCTGTACGACCGTGTCATTAACCTGGAAACTCTCGACGTTCTGCGTTGACTGATGCGAGGCTTACGACCATGTGCGTAACCTCAAAATCGTCGATGTTTTTGCGTTGATTGCGAAAGGCTTACGACAGTGTGCGTATCCTCAAAATCGTCGATGTTTTTGCGTTGACTGATGAGAGGCTTACGACCGTGTGCGTAACCTCAAAATCGTCGATGTTTTTGCATTGATTGCGAAAGGCTTACGACAGTGTGTGTAACCTCAGAATCGTCGATGTTTTTGCGTTGATTGCCCAGCACTCCGTGCGAAGCCAAGCGCGCGTATCCGCGGTGGTTGCCGGGCGGACCGAACGACGGTTGACCTGCGTCGGATGACGCAAGAATCGTATATGATGATTTGCGTTTAAAATTCTAAAATTTCACTGTGCTCAGCCTCGAAATCTCCCATGTCGCACTTTTTTCGTAGGATGAGAGTTACAGGCATTGCAAATACGTTCGTTCTTCGTGAACACGTGCTCGCCGTGAAGCGCCTTTTTCCATGGGCCGGGCCTCGAACCTTCTCGAAATTTCTGCGACAATTTCCATTCCAGCACTGACTCTCACTGAACTTCGAAGGACCAATTTATGTTTGAGAATGTTGATAGGTCGATTCGAGAAGGATATCGAATAACTTCGTACACATATAACAATAATCTTTAGGTTAATAAGAAAAATCGTGACAAGAAAAGATCGCGCGCGATGAGCTCGATCGCCATGTTCGATCGTGTGTTCGTTGAGCACCTTTCCACCAGAGGCGCGCACGGGGAACGATACCCGCGAAGTTCGGTGCTCGAACAATACTCTTAACGGCTATGTCTCGGTAGAGCGTGTCTGCACCGAGTGCAAAAATCTAGAACACGCTTTCCACTGTTCCCCCATAATTAACAAAATTTTATGCTTCACTCATAGTACGGGTCTTGTGGTAGCGAATCAGTATATTGCGCCGCAGCCGGCTAGTCTCATGAACGGTATACCCAATATGCTATTTGTTTATACGGATATTTGCGAGTCCTACATGACCGGCGATGTACACGCGCCGTTATTACGTGTCGTTCCCTTTGACATTGATAATAATTGTAATTACGGCTCTGTGAGAATCAAAAATTTTTCGCCACCGCGGTACATACCTCTTCTACGTACCAGCTTTCAATCGATAGATACCGATATAAGAGATGAATTCGAGCATTGGATGCCATTCGAGGGTGGAACGCTAACCGTGACACTCCAGTTCAAATGCCTAGCTTAGCTGCGATAGAGAAAGAGAGAGAGAGCAACAAGAATTACTACGATGCGTACTTTAACGCGCAAGTGGGCGCAGGTAGAACAGGGTACGGGGGAATTAGCCAAGTATACATAGGGTCGCCGAACCAGAGGGGTCACGGTATCGGTAGTTTCCTTGGCGGCCTTTTCCGGCGCATTTTACCTCTCTTAAAACAAGGGGCGCGAGTTGTCGGCAAAGAGGCTATACGGTCAGGCTATACGGTCAGGCCTTAATGTGGCGAGCGATATAATGGATGCAGGAATTCAGCCTAGGGAAGCATTCAAATCGCGTTTGCGCGAATCGGGTGTGAGTTTGAAGCGAAAAGCTGAGGAAAAACTCAATAGTCTTATGCAGGGCTCAGGATATAAGGCCTAGAAAATTCACAAGCTTGCGCATTCGCTCAGTAACTACAGCGCGCGTAGGATCGGCCTAAAAAAGAAAACAGGCGCGTTGAAGAAAAAACGTACAAATTGTGTTAAAAAAAGAAGAGAACAGCTAGAAAGAGAACGCCGAAGAAGAAGAAGAAGAAGTCGCGAGCTAGGACATTGTCAGATATCTTCTCGTGAAAATGGCATTCTTGCATGCCCATTCGTGTGAGTGTTTGAAGTCTGAGTTGGAACTATTCTCACTACCGCCGACTCAAACAACCATCGAGGGAACGCAATGGGTGCACTATAAACCGATCTCATCTCTGACGGATGATTCACCAATAGAATTTGTGGTACCTGGCCAAGGTGACGAATACATCGATCTTGCTCATACCATGCTAGGCATACGTGTCCAAATACGCTCGAGTGCAGTGAAACCCGACCCAACCATTAGACTGGGGCCCGTTAATAATTTACTTCATTCGCTGTTCAATCAAGTCGATGTATTTCTCAATCGGAAGCTCGTATCTCCACCCGATGATGCTTGTGCATACAGAGCCTACATCGAAAACTTATTAAATTATGGGCAGGGTGCGAAAAGCTCTCATCTTTCAAGTTGCTTGTGGTACAGTGATACGGCCGGTAAAATGGACGATGAAGCAGAAGCTAATGCAGGCCTTGCTAATTGTCGAATGGTCCTCAATGGGCGCAATGAGATCGATCTCCTCGGCCACCTCCATTGCGATATTTTCAATCAAGAGCGATTTCTTATAAACGGCGTGGAGATGCGATTACGCCTTGTACGTACCAGCGACGCATTCTGCCTTATGACTTCCTCGAAAGATTTCAGCATGCTTATTACCGAGGCATCGCTTCTCGTACGCCGCGCTAAAATTGCCCCAGGTATACTTTTAGCTCACGCGCGAGCATTATCAAAATGTACAGCAAAATATCCTTTGACACGTGTCGAGGTTAAGTCTATATCGATGCATGCAGGAGTGCACGGCGATACTTTGGACAATGTTATACTGGGCCAACTGCCGAAGCGCATAATTATAGGGTGTGTCGATAATAAAGCATTCAACGGTAACCGCGCGTTGAATCCGTTTAACTTTCAGAATTATAAAATTAATTATCTCGCGTTATATGCTGACGGTGTGCAGATACCGTCGAAAGCCTTCCAGCCTAACTTTGACGACACGCATCTATATGTGGATGCGTATCATACATTATTCTCAGGGACTGGCATTCACTTTCTCAATCAGGGTAATTCAATTACTCGCACAGCGTATCCCTGGGGCTATTGTCTTTTTGCGTTTGGTCTAACGCCCGCTCTTTCGGCGAACAGTAACAGTTATTGGAATTTGGTGAAACACGGTAGCGTGAGGCTCGAAGTACGCTTCGGCGAGGCAATAACTTCAACGGTAAATTGTGTCGTGTATGCGGAATATGATAACGTGGTGGAGGTTGATGCTTCCCGGCAACTTATTGTAGATTTCAGCGGTTGAGCTCTCCAGTTCGAGCAGAGTACTCACAGCAGAACCATCATGAGTATCGCGATAGAAATACAAGGCTTGACGGATAAGCACTACAACTTTATACCGAAAGAAGTGGCTGTTGCGTCATCCTATTCATCGTGGCACGATCATTGGATCGTCGCTCTACCTCACACATACAGACAATTACCGACGGATGTGAAAAGAACGAACGAACGGGTGACGCGGGAGCATCACGGTATAAAATGGTTCGAGGGTCATATACCATTACGCTGTATTGAGAGAATTTTGAGGGCAATCGCTACCCATTCTACGCGGATATTTGTACGAGGTGTCGCTAAATCGTCCTATTTAGTGCAACTCACCGGCGACTATATTATAAATTTGGAGGAGGATGAGGATAATATCTCATTTCAGCATCTTCCGGGGGCCAGTACACATTGCTCATATCACGCCGCGATACGGCAAAATCAATCGTATACGTGTGCCCTGGATAATGTGATGAGGATTAAAACGCTGCTCTGTCAGAGTGAACGTCGCGAGTCGCTATGGGAGTATAGGACAACAACAGCGGTATCGATTGGTTTGCCCTGCGGCGAGCCCTGCTATGAACAGCCTTCAAATCCTCGACTCTCTACGTGATGTAAAAAATCACGCTGTTGGCGTATACCCCGCAGATCGCTTACCAAAAGTTTGGACAAAACCAACGGCTATTGTCGCGAATCCTGATAGATATAAACAGCCCGGTACCCACTGGATCGCCACGTACGTCGATCGAGAGTGACGCGGATGGTACTTCGATAGCTACGGACTACCACCAATCATCCCGCAGCATCTCCGTCGACTCCGAGGAAACTGTACACTCTTCCGATCCAGCACTGATCAGCTTCAAGCTGCGGATTCGCAGTGCTGCGGACAGTATTGCATTATGTTTCTTCATTATATGTGTACTGGCTTCGGTATGCATAGGTTTAGAAGCGTATTTTCAAATGATCTATCACGCAACGATAAAATAGCTGGCGACTACGACAAGACATTTAGCCATAAGCAGAATAAAGCTATGCGTAAAATGTTCAATAAGGGTCTGCCCGCAGGAGGCAGCAATTCCTTCAATCATATAAGTTTACATTGTGTACAGGGCTGCTGCTCCCGTAATCGCTAACCGTTCAATAAAATGATGACACTTCGAATATTTCTCTGTGTCTCGAACTTTATTCAGCGGCGCATAGCAACAACATCGTCAGCAATTTTGCTAGAGACTCCGCCTGGCGCTCTTCGACATCAGCCATTTTGTTTTGTGCGACTCTTGACGAAGCGTGGTGGGGGAAGCTGTGGGTATGGTGGGAGGGTGTAGAAGAGATACAAGGGATCAGTCGTTCCGCATTGTTAATTGTTCTCGGGCGGCAACAGCAGAAGCATATGCAGAGGAAGCGGTGCGAGTTAAAAGTTCGCGTTGAAGCATTCTTGCACAACTTAGCTGCTCTTCAAATACTCATTCAGAGAAGAACAGCGTTACAAATTTTAACCCGTGAAATTGAAAAGCTCAATATCAGCGATGGACTTCTTCCAAATCAACAAGATCGGAAAGTTGTCGGGCTTCCTGCCGACGAAGAAACTGTCGGAACTTTCGCTAAAAACCGACAACAAGATTTCTGATGTACGGCCAGTAAAAACACGCTTCGGGCCCAGAATCATCATTGAAGTGGACAGAGAGTTCGCGTGCTTTCTACCATCCAGATTCTCTAAAGTTCTGGAAAACGAAACGCTGTTCCGGCAGATGGTAACGGCTGCGCACGAGAATAATCTTCTCATGGAGTTCTTCGGGGACGATTTCAACACTCTGGAATTCAAGCCAGCCGCCGAATAGTGCAGCGTCTGCAGTTCCCGCGAAAGACAACGACATCTCACTCGCGTGATTCAGTCGACCCAGAGCAGCCATGGCAAACGAGGCTTCCGCTAATCGCTGCTATAAACCATGCCCGCTGCTACTACAAATATCCCATAATCTCCACAACTGCTTGACAAAATGTGTGCGGCTGGGTATTGAAGTTATCAGTGCTAATCAATTACACCCTGTCATACGTTTCACATGCGACAGCAACGGTTGGACAACGCTAAATACTCCGTCGTGGCTGGATTTTCGTGAACGTCTCTCTACGATCACAGCGTATCTCAATGGCGAGGGAAACACTCCTACAGTCCACACCGTGGTTTCCTGCGATAGTAACAATTTAGAATACGGTGAACATCTCAACCGGCCCACCGTAACTCTCCAAAACTGCAACGACTACGGAGCAAACGCTATACAGCGTGCGGCGCCATTCTTCACCTTCATAAAAGATGACTTAGTCGCGCTGCAGCTATTGGAGGAACGCATAAACGGCTACATGGCATGGTTTCATCGCTCCACCGAAGACGTGACAAAGTGTAAAAATCCACTTGTCAGCGTAATCGCAGCCAAATTATTCAGCATGACAGCGCGTCGCTTACGGCGACGGGTTCGTAAAAGGAAGATGAAAATTCAGGAAAGTGTTCAACGCACCCTATCCTGTATACCCGGCGAACTCTCCGCACGCGCCAGATCAAGCGTCACCGATAATCTCATAAACCATCAGTTGAAACGGTTAATTAACAGCGATATCATGTACATATCATACAAATCTATACTTTGTGAACATCTTTTAATAAAGCAAAAAAAAGGGGCCACTATGGCGAAACCCCCACTCCGGCCATCCCCCCCTCCACAACACTCTGTGGCGCGGGGGAGAGGATAAGCACGGTCATCCCCACTCCATCCCCACCACCTCGGCTGCCGAGGAGTGGGGGTAGGAGTGGGGATAAGGAGTGGGGGTCGCCATAGTGGCCCCCATACTACTTACGTCTCTCAATTTTTCCCATTTTTAGGTGGAGTTGATGCTCAGTGTACGTAATAAAAATATCCGTTGTTGTCGCCAGAGGCGTTACCACATAAGAGCCATTCGGTCAGAGACACCGACTCGTGGTAGTGTTGTGTTACATGCATCACCTACACATCGTTTCTGGAGCTCCCGACATGCGTCGGTTCGACTCCCTTATAGATACGAGCTGTGCCGCCTGAGGTTCGGCGCGGGACGGTCTTATACACAGGTTCAAGGCGGGAAAATCTTCATCCATCGGACCGGACCTCGATCGGCGTTTTGAATTTTAACTTTGGAAATAAAATATACTAGAGTACGATATTTTATCGAAGAAAAGACTTTTCATCGGGACTTCCAAAATCTTTTTCATCTTTGGCAGTGGGACTTTGAAACTTTTGTCCGCGCATTGCTTGACTATAATTTTTTTTAACCGAACATTCATTGATTTTGTCGTTTATACTTCAGTGTTGCAGCGATCAGAGAGGAAAATTGAAAAAAAAATTTTACGCTCATTGCTCGACTTAGAAACAATTTCAACGCGATTTTGTCAGAGTGTAGACCGATCGCTCCTCCTATCTGGACATGTAGAATCTTTGCGCCGAGGCACAGGCCGATCACATTTTTCCCGAGGGAGTTGGCACATTTTCGTCGGGTAACCCGAGTGTGGACCGATCGACCCTCCTATCGGGACAGATAGAAGTTTCTCCTCTAGGCACAGGCCGATCACCCTTTTCCAACGGGAGCCCGAAGACTTGCGTCGACTATCCCGACTGTGGACCGATCGACCATCCTATCGGGACACGCAGAATTTTTTCGTGGAGGCACAGGCCGATCACCTTTTTCCCAAGGGAGATGGAACATTTTCGTCCGGTATCCCGAGTGTGGACCGACGGACCATCCTATCGGGAAGCGTAGCATTTTTTCATCGAGGCACAGTGCGATCACGTTTTCCACAAGACAGCAGGCATATTTTCGTAGAGTATCCTGAGTGTGGATCAATCGACGCTACGATCGCGACGCGCGGAATATTTGCGCCGAGGCACCGGCCGATCACGTTTTTTTCAAGGGAGATGGAATACTTTTGCCGATTACCTTTTGCCCAACGGAGATGGAATATTTTTGTGGAGCATCCCGAGTGTGGATCAATCGACTTTACGACCGGGACAGGCGGAAATTTTTCCTCCGATACACAGGCCGATCACTTTTCTCCCGAGGGGGATGAAATACTTTCGTGGAGTTTCCCGAGTGTGGACCAATCGATCCTCCTATCGGGACGCGTAGGATGTGTTCATCGAGGCACAGGCCGATCACCTTTTTCATAAGGCAGATGGAATATTTTTGTAGAGTATCCCGAGTGTAGATCGATCGACTCTACGATCGGGACAGGCGGATTTTTTGCGCCGAGGCACCGGCCGATCACCTTTTTCCCAAGGGAGATGGAACATTTTCGTCGGGCATCCCGAGGGAGTGGCGATCGAGTCCCCTATCGGAACAGATAGGAGTTTTTCGTCTAGGCACAGGCCGATCACCTTTTTCTCAATGGCGATGCAACACTTTCGTCGAGTATCCCGAGTCTGGACCGATCGGCGTCCTATAGGGACGCGTAGAATTTTTTCGTCGAGGCTCAGATCGATTACCTCTTTCCCAAGGGAGATAGAACAATTTCGTCGGGGATCCCGAGTGTGGACCGATCGACCCTCCTATCGGGAATGATAAAAGTTTTTCCTCTAGGCACAGGCCGATCACCCTTTTCCATAGGGAGCCGGAACCTTTGCGTCGAGTATCCCGAATTTGGACCGATCGACCATCCTATCGGGACGCGTCGAATTTTTCCGTCGAGGCACAGGCCGATCACCTTTTACGCAATGGAGATGAAATATTTTCCTGGAGTATCCTGAGTGTGGATCGATCAACTCCACGACCGGGAGACGCGGAATTTTTCGGCCGAGGCACAGGCCTATTAACTTTTTCCCAGGGGCTGATCGAACATTATCGTCGAGTGTCCTGAGTGTGGTCCGATCGACCGGCCGTTCGGGACAGATGGAAGTCTTTCATCGAGGCGCAGGCCGATCACCTTTTCCCAAAGGGAGACGTAATATTTTCGTCGGGTATCCCGAGATTGGACCGACCGAACATCCTATCGTGAAACGTAGAATTCGTTCGTCGAGGCACAGGCCGATTACCTTGTTCCCAAGGCACATCAAACATTTTCGTAGAGTATCCCGAGTGTGGATCAATCGACTCTACGATCGGGACACGCGGAACTTTTTCCCCGAGCCACCGGCCGATCACCTTTTTCCCAGCGGAGATGGAATATTTTCGTGGAGTATCCCGAGTGTGGATCGATCGACTCTACAACTGCGACACGCGGAATGTTTCCGCCGAGGCACACGCCGATCACCGTTTTCCCAGGGGCTGATCGAACATTCGCGTCGTGTATTCCGAGTGTGGACCGATCGACTGGCCTTTCGGGACAGATACAAGTCTTTCGTCAAGGCGCAGGCCGATCACCCTTTTCCCAAAGGGAGATGGAACATTTTCGTCGGGTATCCCGAGTGTGGACCGAACGACCATCCTACCGTGACACGTAGAATTTTTTCGTCGAGTCACAGGCCGATCAACTTTTTCTCAAGGCACATGGAATATTTTCGTAGAGAATCCCGAGTGTGAATCGATCGACTCTACGATCGGGACACGCGGAATTTTTTCGCCGAGGCACCGGCCGATCACCTTCTTCCCAAGGGAGATGGAACATTTTCGTCGGGTATCCCGAGTGTGCGCCGATCGGCCCGCCTATCGGGACATACAGAAGACTTCCGTCTATGCACAGGCCGATCACCTTTTCCCAAAGGGAGACGGAACATTTTCGTCGGGTATCCCGCGTGTGGGCCGATCGACCCGCCTATCGGCACAGATAGAAGTCATCCGTCGAGGCGCAGGCCGATCACCTGTTTCACATGGCAGAAGGAATATTTTCGTAGAGTATCCCGAGTGTGGATCGATCGACTCTACGATCGGGACGCGCGGAATTTTTTCCCCTAGGCACCGGCCGATCACCTTTTTCCGAAGGGAGATGGAACATTGTCGTCGCGTATACCGAGTGTGGGCCGATCAACCCGCCTATCGGGACAGATCGAAGTCTTCTGTCTAGGCACAGGCCCATCACCTTTTCTCAGAGGGAGACGGAACCATTGCGTCGGGTATCCCGAGTGTGGACCGACCGACCATCATATCGGGACACGTAGAATTTTTTCGTCGAGGCACAAGCCGATCACATTTTACGCAAGGGACATGAGATACTTTCGTGGAGTATCCCGAGTGTGGATCGATCGACTCCACGACCGGGACACGCGGAATTTTTCGCCCGAGGCACAGGCCGATCACTTTTTTCCCACGGGGCTGATCGAACAATATCGTCGGGTATCCTGAGTGTGGTCCGATCGACCGGCCTTTCGAGACAGATGGAAGTCTTTCGTCGAGGTGCAGGCCGATCACCTTTTCCTAAAGGGAGCCGGAACATTTTCGTCGGGTATCCCGAGTTTGAACCGACCGAACATCCTTTCGTGAAACGTAGAATTCGTTCGTCGAGGCACAGGCCAATCACCTTGTTCCCAAGGCACATGGAATATTTTCGTAGAGTATCCCGAGTGTGGCTCGATCGACTCTACGATCGGGACACGCGGAATTTTTTCCCCGAGCCACCGGCCGATCACCTTTTTCCCAGCGGAGATGGAATATTTTCGTGGAGTATCCCGAGTGTGGATCGATCGACTCTACAACCGCGACACGCGGAATGTTTCCGCCGAGGCACACGCCGATCACCTTTTTCCCAGCGGCTGATCAAACATTTGCGATGTGTATTCGGAGTGTGGACCGAACGATCATCCTATCGTGACACGTAGAACTTTTTCGCCGAGGCACCGGCCGATCACCTTCTTCCCAAGGGAGATGGGACATTTTCGTCGGGTATCCCGAGTGTGGGCCGATCGACCCGCCTATCCAGACGTATAGTAGACTTCCGTCTAGGCAAAGGCCGATCACCTTTTCCAAAAGGGTGATGGAACATCTTCGTCGGGCATCCCGAGTGTGGACCGATCCAACCGTCCTAACAGGACGGGTAGAACTTTTTCGTCGAGGCACACGCCGATCACCCTTTTCCCACGGGAGACCGATGATAATCGTAAAGTGTCCCGAGTGTGGACCGATCCAACCGTTCTACAGTAACGGAGAAAATTCTTCGAACCTTCGCGCATTTCTTGACTACGTAGATTACTTTTTGACGACCCCTTCTTGACTCGGTCGATTTTTCGAATCGACGCGCACTGCTGGATTTGGCCGATTTTCGTCGAGCGGAAAGGATACGGGGTCTTATGGCGTTCGAGCGTAATCCCGCGCCGCCTGCAGGTTCGCTCCATATGTTGCGGGCATCATTCGCACCACCGGCCGCGTCGAGTGACTTTCCGACACTCTGAATGCAATCCAAGCTTCTACCCGAGAGCTGGTCGTACGCAGCTCACACGTCTAGGAGGTCCCTGGACAGCGAGGCACCTACGGACATTATTAGTATTATAGTTTCCGATTCTCTGTGGCTTTCGAGCTTAAGCTCACTGCCTCTTTGGTTCATGTTGTTTGGGTTTTCATTCTCTTTTTGTTTCAGATCGGAATCTCTGGAGTCTCTTAGCCGCCGGGAACAAGCCCCGCGTTTCCATCCATGCCGCGTGAAGGCGGACTCCATTCTACTTTCCCCGTGGTGCGCCCTCCAACAGGCGTCACCTAAAAGAGGCAAGTTTCTACCAGCTTGCATGCATACTGTCTGCCCCACTGAATACATAATCTTATATCTAGACCCATGAATAAATAAATTAGTAGATTAATAAATAACAAATACCAAATAAGTTAATGCCGACATAAAAACACATAACACAACACACCGCCCGCCGTGCACCGCCCGCTGGTGTATGTCACCCCTGCCCTCCGTTTTTGCTTCAGCTTCTGCCTAGAGCAGCAGGCCGGGCTGCACCCTATAGCTCCTCATCTGAGGTACCCTCTCCTTCAAGTCTGGCGACCCCCTCGCCCCGCGCCCTGAAGGCGGCTTTCGCGAATCCCATAAGCGCATCAAATGATTCCATCGTCTCCACTGCCACCTTGAGATCTCCCTTCCGCAGGAACCCTAGTAGGGACGTCCTCTCCTGCTCTTATAGCGGGCAATCAAAGATGATATGGTCTACAGTTTCCTCCTCTCCTTGGTAGAAGGGGCGGTCCCCATCTTCCGTCAGTCCCCTCCTCCATGGCGTGGAATTTATTGACCCATATCCTGTGAGAAGGTACATCACCGCCCACGATGGCCTACACCACGGCCTTCTCCTGCGCCCGTAGGCAAAGTCCGCCATCTCAACGCACCTGTAGGTGGTTCTGCCATGGGTATCGTTGTCCCATCGGGATCTCCAAAGCCTAACAACCTCCGTGTCTATGCTCCTCGCCTCCGCGCGATTCTCCAAGGCCTCGAACTCTTTCACGGGTACGTATCTATATCTGTTCCACTCCACCGGCAGGTAGCTCCTCACCATTTTTCTCAGCGCGTGCTTTGTCACCTCTAGGTCCAGTGGCAGAACTCCTGCCAAGATCTGCATTGCAGCCGTGGAGACCGTGCGACATGCCCCCGACATCACTAGCAGGAACGCCCCCTGCGCCGCCGCCAGGTGTCTCATGACCATAGATGTGCCTGCCCGTCGGTACCAAACCACCGCTCCATATACGCAGATCGGCACAAACACCGCCCAGTACCAGATGTCCAGGGTTTTCCTTTTGATCCTCTTCCTTGATCTGTGGCGGCTGGTTGCCGAATCCACCTTTCATGGCCATACATTTACTTTTCTGAGGAAAGAGTCGTAGCTTATTGAGGCGGCACCACCCCGTAGCAAGGGCCATCACCTCGTTACCCACCATCACCACTCCCCGCCTAGAGTTCCCCTTAACCAGAAAGCGCAGCTCATCCGCAGATGTGACGACCGACACGTCGATGACCTCCCAACGCTCCCCAACCTGGGCGAGCAGGTCGTCCAGCACCCAGCACCATGCTGCAGGTCCCAGGATTAAGCCCTGCGGGCAGCTGCGCTGAACCCTCTTAACCACAGTGCTGCGGCCATTTGTTATCTGGGCCCTGCGCCCACTAAGGTACGAATTGACGAGCCTTATTAATCTTGGGCCGCATCCCGCTTTCCGAAGTCTTGCGACAATTAATGGCAACCAGAGGTTATCGATCGCACCCTCTATGTCCGCATAAAGCGCGACCGCGTACTTCTTTCGGCACAAACTCAGCTCCTCCTGCACGGATAGCGGCACATCTTCCGTAGAGACGCCTTTCCTGAACCCAAACTGATTGTCGCTGGAACATACCCCTACTCGTACGCTCTCTGGATCCCGCCCACCAGGACTTTCTCCAACACCTTGCTAATTACCGGGAGCAGCGCAACTGGCCTGTACGCTGAGATCTCCTCCCTCCGGAAGACCGGGCTTTTAGGGATGGCTATGATGTCCGCGATCTTCCATATCCGAGGGAAGGTTCCCTCGTCCAGGCAGGAATTTAGAAAGGTCAGTCTCGATTCCTTCGCGCGCCCTCCACACAGCCCTCAATATCTCGATAGTAAACCCGTACTGTCCTGGGGCCTTACCCGGTTCACAAGCTCTGAGTGCCGTCTCAATCTCGCTCTCTGAGATGGGCGGGTCCATGTTGCTGCAGCGATTGCGAAGGTTCGCGTCCCGAACACGTGTCTGCGCGAGTACCACGCCCGCCCCCGCCCCGGGCAAGTAGAGGGCCACGAAGGAGACCCTACTGCGGGCCTTGTTTGTGATTATTCTGTGAATCATGCCCCATGGGTCCCTTTTCCCTTCCGCCGTGACGAAATCGTGCCATGAGGCGTACTTGTCCCGCCGAATGCGCCCCACATACCGATTCCTGCAGGCCCTGTTCCTAGCCACCAGACGTTCCGCCTCCGGGATGCCCAATCTTCTAGCTCTGGCCAGCTGCCGCTTTGCCGCTTTCAGCTCGCTCCTCATATCCTCAAGCTCGGCGTTTTACCAGGGAACAGACCGGGTACCCCGGCGTCGCTTCGGGACAGCCCCATCACAAGCAATCCGCACCACTGACCGGAAAATTCGAGCCGCATCGTCGGCCCCCTATCCCTCATGCTTCTCAGGGTATTGACGGTGAAACCCGCGGCCACGTCTGCCTCGAGACCAGCCCAATTCGCCTTTCGGATGATTAAATATCCGCTCCTCCTGAGGGCGCCCGGCCACCCCCCCCCCCGGGCGGCTTTAGGGTGACCTCAATGGCGCCATGGTCACTGACCGCGCAAGCATCAGTCACACGCCATGCCGCAACCATCCCCGCTAGGGCAGCTGACGCCATGGTAACGTCTCTGTTGGATTGGCTCCTCGACGAGGCATACGTACACAGGTCCGAGCGCTTATTCAGGAGGGTCAAGCCCTCAGCAACCATCAGCTCCTCCATGGCCTCCCCCCGGTCGTCCAACCGATCCGAGAACCAGGAGGGGGACCTAGCGTTGGCGTCGATACAGTCCAAGGTGCACCCGCCCCTCACAGTCCACAGTGCCCCCTTCAGCCGCACGAGTATGTCATCATACTCAATCCTGGCACATACGATGTGCGCATCGTCGTGCTGCCTCAACTGGAAGAATCCAACCCTGTCCGCGTGAACCACAATGGCCACCCACAGCACCCCGCCCCCCGGTTGCAGGACCACCAGCGGCGTCCTCCTGTATCCCATCACTTTCCCTTTATATGCATACGGTTCCTGAACGCAGGCCATGTCAAATCGGTTGTCCAGAAGCAGCCCCCGGATCTGATCCGCCGCCGCGGCCGACCTCTGCGCATTAATTTGGAGAATCTTTAGGACCATCTTAGACGACTCCTGTAGATCTCGACCTGTCTCACGTACTCCGGACAGTTCCTGCTCCGGACCGAGTGCCCTGTCTCCCTCCTCCGATTCCTCTCGCAGTTGAAACACCTGGGGTTTGCCGCGACCTCGCACTTATCCCTTGCGTGGTCTTTCGTGCCACAGTGGTCACAGAGCTCATGCTGTGCGGTCCAATTTCTTGTAATGTGCCCATACCCCTGGCACTTGTAGCACCGTGTCACGTTCACATACTCGGCCAGCCTGTACGATCCCCACTGCATGTAGACTCGGCCCCGGGCGATCAGACCCTCCACTTTCCCCGCAGGGACCTCGACCAGCCAGTTGATACAGTTTCTTCTGATTTTAAACGAGTGCCTGAAGACAACCTGCCCCATGAGCGTGGACCTTTTCTCATTTGTCTCCGTACCGAAGTTCTTCGCCACGAAATCCTCCTTTAGCTCCTCGGCCTTGAAATCGCTGTCTACATCATATATAATAACCGTCGGGATCACCTTGGCCGGCACGACCGCCTTCAATTTATAGTCGTCCAACTTCGCTGCCTTTACCAGCTCCGCGTCCCGCTCCGTCGCAAGGGTTATCGCCACCCCCTTCTTCTTCGTTTAACGTATTGAGGAGACCCTCAACCCGGCTTTCACTTCACGAAGTCCCTTGAATACGTCCCTCCTGAGCTCCTCATTTCCCCGTTCGACGTTCTCATCCGGCGCCCGGATGATGATTGCTCTTGTTTCTCGTGGTCTAATTTCCCTTCTTTTCTCTTTTCCAGGTTGCAGCATGTCTTAGGCGCCTCCCAGAGGACCTCCCAGGCCCCGCCGCGCAATCTCCGCATAGGTCCTCGTCTGTAGGTGAGTATCCCGCTCCTCCAACAACCTCTTGCTCGCTTCGCTTTCTTCCCGGTATCTCTCATTTTCGTGTCTGAGTTGGGTATTTGTGTCCTTGAGGAGTCGGACGTGGGCGTCCATAGTTCTCCACTTCTGCAGAGTCGTTCTCGTTACCGCTTTGGTAACCTTATTCCCTTCGTCCGTGAGAAGGTATTCCAGCTCAGCTCTTATCTTATTTAGGACAGCTTCCGTGTCTTCCGTGGTCCGGTCTTCCCCGCCGGCGTCCCACTCGGCCGGTGAAGCAGCAGCCGCGGCCGCCCCGCCCGCTGGGTCCGCCGGGCGCGGCCTCTTAAAGGCAACAACTTCGGCAGTCTCGATCCATCCAGCCGACGATTCAGCAGAATCGCGCTTCTTCCTGTGTCTCTTGCCATCCTTCTTTGGCCGCCCTATCGGTCTCCCGCGCAGGGAGGCCACGCTACAATCCGACTCATTACCCCCTTGATCCATGAGCATCACTAACTCCACTACGGGGTCCTGCGTTAGCAATTCAGAGTTGTCGCGCAGCGACGTCGCGGCTTGTCCAGGTGAGTCCGCCAGGTCGTCATCGTTATTCAGGTCAGGTGCGTGTTGTTGTGTTTGTTTTGTTTCATCGATATTAGATTCCCATGAGTAGGTTGGAAATGATGTCCACCCGCACAGAGCCGCCGTGTACGGGTAAGGGGATTTGTACTGCCGAGGTTCGCCAGGTGCCTCGGAGTTGGTGGAATATAGACTAGGCCTACCTCCCAGCCAGGACCCCTTCGCCGTCCGCCAAGGCTTGGGGTTAGGGATTTTTTTATAGAGGATATCATCCTCGCGGCCCGGACGGTTAAGCCAAGGCCCCCGCTGCTGGGGGCGCCACATACCACCCGCGCCTCACTCTCAGTGCCGCAAGCAATCATTCAAGCACCGCTCACCAGATGCAGGCGCGTCGTTGCGACGCCAGCCAGGCCTACGGTATATTTGGCTCAGGCACCCCGGGTACGCCAATACCCGTACCGCCCCGCGACATCATGACGTAGCGGCCCCTGGGGGGGCACCAGCGGGCAGATTAATGTCATTGGATTTAACGTGCAGTACCTAGTCATAAACCCGTAACTACTCGGCCCCCATGAGCGAGGAGTCGGAATACCGCCCGACCAGCGCGCCAAGCATAAAAGCTGGCCTTCCAGTTCTGCATTCGGAAGTGGAGTCGTCTGTGAGACTACTGGTGGAGCCGAGTGACTTACCAGCACTCTAACAACTCTGTAGGTTGCTGCACGAGTTGAACAACGTAACTCACACGCCGGACGCCCGTAGGAACCCTGACTAGCCTGCGGCCAACCACTGCCACCAGGAATCCAACCACATCGGCTAGTCCCGCCCCGCAGGACGGCGGGCCACTAGCCCCCGCGGTACCATGCAGGATCATTGGTCAGATCTTCGATCTTCGACGAGCCCTCCTCTCGCCGACATTGGTAGGTCAGGGCTTCGGGTCTGGCAGTGTCGCTAGTCACCGAGGTGTCCGGGATCGTCCCTTAAGGGGAGGGGCCTACGCGCGGCACCTCCCTGCAACAGCACCTACGGACAGATAAATCTCGTTTGATTTTACGCGCAGTACCTGGTCGTCGAACCTAACTACACGGCTCCCATGAGCGCGGGGTCGAGAAAACGCGCGACCAACGCGGCCCCGCAAAGCGGTGCCTACCGGTTCACTCCTGAGGATGGGGGCCTCAGTCGCACTACCGGTCGAGTCGAGTGAGTTTCCATCATTCTAACAGCCAAGCATGCTGCTACCCGAGCTGGTGGTACGCAGCTCACCCGTCGGGACCCCCTAGGAGGTCCCTGACCAGCAGACGGCCTAACCACTGCCCCCACGAGTCCACCCTCAATGGCTGGGACCGACTACGCGCCGGTGGCCCCCCAGCCCCCATGGTACCAGCCTAGATCACTGGTGGGATCTTCGCAGCACATAGTCGTGCTGCTGCACTTCGATGGGTCCGCCCCGTCGGCCGTGGTAGGCCAGATACAACCGCGGTGTCGCCACTCACCGCGGCCCCCAGTCCTTTTCCCGAAGGAATCAGCCCATGGGAGCCCTATCTTTCACGCTACACTACCGCATCAGGTGCTCGTAGGCATAGCAGCCGTGGCACCTCATCACATTCACAAACTCTTTCACCTTTAACGCTTGCCAGTCCACAAACACCCTTCCTTCCGCGCACAAAACACCCTTCGTGCTCGCATCCACATCCACCACCACGTTGCCACAGGCTGCACCCTTCCTCGTGAACCGATTGACGATACGCCCACTCTCCCGGAACTCACATTCGCTCACCTTCCCCTTCAGGTTCCTCTCATATATTTCGCCAAGCAGGTGCTCGTTTGTGACCTCGTTGGCCACGTCGAAGACGATCAGCTTCGGGCCGATACTCCGCGGAAGATCGACCCACAACCCCGCCTCGGCGAACTTCGGGCACTCCCGAAGCACCCGCACCTGCGTCCACCTCAACTTCTATCGGGAGCTCCACCCTGGGCTCCGGCGCCCCAAGGGCCCCTTCGCCTTCCACCAGTCGTCCGGTCCGACCCACAGACGACCCACGCCTCCAGCCCCGCGATTTTGACCTCGGTCGTCCGAGCTTCACCCCCTGGGCGCCGCCACGCGCGCTCGCCTGGGCTTCACCGGCCCCCGCCAACTTCTGCACCACCACCTCAAACTCTCGTTCGTCCGCTCGCCCGCCCGCACGCTCGACATCGCACGCCGCCGCCATCGCCTCGCTCGCACGCCCGCTCGCCCCGCCAAGCTCGCGGAGCTCGGAGCTCCGCACCGCTCGCACTCCCGCCATCCGCTCCGCCGTCAGGCCGCTCGCTCGCACGCCTCATCCACACGCCGCCCTCCCCGACTCGTTTTTTGTTGGTGTTGTTGATTTTCTGACTCATCTGGATCGTACCCTCAAGGTCGTGTTACGTCCTGCGACAGTCACTGGAGTCTCTCACCACCCTCCTCCCCCCCCGCTCTTTTGATCACACGATTTCCGCGAGAACACGGTTTTAGGCATGATTTCTCAGAAAGGTCGTAAAACAAAACTATGTAACTATGCGTTTTATCCTGTATAGCGACTAAGCATAGGGGGAGGGCATCAGCAAAACTCCGCTCGAGCCGGTCGTAAAAACCAGAGCGCAACGGAAACCAAAAATACGTGAACTCCCTACGAAACGCATATCGGAGTACCTTACTTTCGAAAATCTACTGGAAACCGATTCCTAGGACTCCCTCTCTGATTGGGCTACAGACAATTAAACTCGTGCGTTCCTGGCCCGTATGCCCAAGGAACATGCTTCCACGTCGACTTTCACGATTGGCCGAAAACTCATTAAAAATCCGAAGCCCTTTTTCTCCACTCCACCCAAATATGGAAACTGGCACTGGAAAGACTGCAAAATGTATAAAATGGGAAGCCCGACTCCGAGGCATGTCTTATTTTTGCATCAGTCTATCCGTGAGCATCGACGCATATTTTTCTCAACCGCCGTCTTTTAAAATCTTTGCCAACCATGTCGAAATCTTGTACCGCGCCTCACACTGCTCTTCGCGACTAATATCTAAAGTTCGGTATTAACTCATCATTGTACTCCGAAGCCGTATCATGGGTCTCACGTAGTGACTAGAGAAAGTATTGTAAGTCCAGTGCAACGCATCTTATCAGCAAGCATTATACCTGCCAGCGTACCAAGCCTAGAGCGAAGGCCTTTCGTCCGACCCCAAACGACCAGCATTCGACAGAGTAAGCGCACGACACCATTTTTGTACACCTTCATTATACCTCCCACGTATCTCCGATCACCCTACGTATCGGTGTCTTTCAATAAACGGTGGTAATAGAACCTGTCGCTCTCATAACTCCCAAACACGTGGACCCCAGTCTCCTTTCGTGCATCTCCCTTTATCCCCCATCTCGTGCTATTTCGCTAGGCGTAGGCAACGAAAGGGGGAAACAAATATATTATGCTCACATCCCTTCCGGATGTGACATATTAAATTCTGGGGGTTCGTCTGGGATAACTAAAAGTGAATGTGTCAATCCATCCAATGTCAGGAGACGAATCAGCCAGCTCGCTAAACCTTAACCTCACCGAAGACTCCACTGACCACCCGGGATATTCACTGAGAAGTTCCAACGTGGAATTATGATCTGGTCTCGAATCCATTCCAAAAAATCGATAAAAACATTAAACGTATCTCGTAAAAACGAAATCAAAACAACAGGAATAATGACAACGTTAGGAACAAACCAGTTAATCTCCCTTAAATACGCCATAAACTGCGTCCCAGAATTCGACGGAAAAAATATCCCCCTGTCTGAGTTCATAATCGGGTGCGAAGATGCCAAAGATATGCTTCCCTCCGAAGCTGAAAAACATCGAACTAAATTAATAAGAAATAAATTTAAAACCCAAGCTAGGGAAGCCATCCATGCGACCAAATTCGAAACGGTGGAAGAACTGACCAATATTTTTGAAAAATGATATACACCAAACAAATCCGAAATGCAACTGTTCGGCGAACTCGGTAACATCTTCCAGACGGTCGACGATAGCGTTGTGGATTTCACTTCGGAAATTAGGAAAAAGGCAAAGGAAATAATCGACGCACGGATATTATCTAACGATAGAAAGGACGATCCCGCTTTTAAGGCAATTGGAAATGAATATTGTCTCACGTGTTTCAAGCAGGGCTTGAAAGGGGAGATCGAACAGTGACTTCCCCGATGTAACACGATTGAGAACGCGATCGAACATGCGATCAGGCTCGAACGCGAAGTTGAAGCGCGTAAAGATCTACAGATCGCGCCCGTCAAACACGAAAAAGCCATTCCAACGCAATCGGTCAAAGTATGTAATATTTGCAAAGGGGACAATAATTCAACAGAAAGTTGTAAATCCATGACGCTTACCTGTCAAATCTGCAAAATTCAAGCTCACAGTGCTAAGGAATGTAGGAAATCTTCGAACGAGCAAGTCTCAGTTGTTTTCCAAATCTGCCAAAAACCGGGACATACCGCGGATAAATGCTACCCCCACCGAAACCCCCTCGCGATAGCCGGTCAGCTATGTAAAGCAATAGGGCACACAGCCGATAGATGCCACCCGCGAGACAGGACTGTGGCACCCCTGGTTTCTACACCAGACCCAAAAACCTCCTCGCGGTGCTGCTATCGCCAGGGTGCGCATGACCGGAAGAGAAAAGCCAATAGGCACTTCCGTCACACGTATATATAGTTTTAAGAGACAAGCAGAGAGCCGGACGCAATCGTGGTTGTACAGGCACGCTACACATACAAATAAAGTTTCTGTTATCTTTATAATAAATTACGTGGACATGATTACGCGCAAACCCGTCGTCTCCTTTTGACTATATATGGTGACCCCGAGTGAATAGGGTGTCGTATTCAACTATAACTTATCGACTCTGCGTACACAATGGCGACTGGCGATAACGTATAGCTCAACCGAGACCATTCGACTTTGGGATTGAAGCCATTGAGCATTGCAAACTCCCCGCCTTCTGGAAGGAGGCTCCCGAGCTCTGGTTCTTGCAAATTGAATCGATCTTCCACGCTAAGAAGATCGTCTCCGATACCAGCAAGTACCACCTTGTCGTCGGTACCCTGGACTCCGCCGCGGTGCAGGAGGAGTTCGATGTTCTCCGCAATCCACCAGACAGAAACAAATACGGTAACCTCAAAGGGAAACTGATGAAAAGATTGTCTGACTCTGCTGACCGGCAGATGCACAATCTCCTCACGGAGCTGCAATTAGGAGACAACACGCCCTCTCAACTCCTCCGGCAAATGCGCACACTTGCTGGCGATAGGGCCAGCGAGGACGTCCTGCGAATTAGGTGGCTCGCACTTCTCCCACAGCATACCCAACGCTTTTTAAAGATCTTCCAGGCTCCGACACTTGAGGAGCTCGCTACAGCCGCTGACGAGTTGATGGAGAATTCCAGTGGTCCCTTCGTCATGGCGGCAAGCGACCGGCGGCGGCGCAGTCTGTCGCCTCGAGGAGACGCGCACCACAAATGTGCCTCTGATCGACACTCCACCGACTTGGCGTTAATCAAAAACTCTCTCACTGAGCTGATTTCTCTCAATAGGACGATTGCGGGTAAGCTCTCCATAAGCGCACCACTAAGGGGTCGTTCGAAGTCGCGCACTCGCCCGACCTCTCCCACGCCTTCCGGAGAGTGCTTCTATCGTCGGCGCTTTGGGGCACGAGTCACCCACTGCACACAGCCCTGCACGTCGGTGGACCCGATCGCGCGGAGCAACCAGTCGGAAAACTAGTGCAGCTGTCGTCAATAATAGCGGTGGGCGACAGCAACAACAACAACAACATCGAACCTGTTGACACCGAGCTCCGCCTGCACATCTGTGACCGCGCTACTCTCCTAAAACTCCTCATCGATTCAGGTTCCGTTGTCTCATTAGTCCCGAGAGCCTCTATCAGCAGGAACTTTCAGTGCTCCGACCTCACGCTCTATGCAGCCAACACGACCGTGATCTTCACTTACGGGCAAGTCGTTCTGACTATTAACGTCGGTCTTCGCCGAGCATTCAAATGGGCCTTCATAGTTGCTGGTGTACAGTCGGCGATCATCGGCGCGTACTTCTTGGTCCACTACGGGCTCATTATCGACCGTGAGGGTCGACGACTGATCGAACCACTTACCTCATTGGCCGCTGCTGGCGAATTATGTACAGCCTCTGTCCACAGCGTGTCCACGGTGGAACACATCAACTTACCTGCTTTTCCGGAGGGCAATGACTACGTGAGACTCCTCAGCAGCTTCAACGACATCATGACACCGTTTACGGCGCCCCGCACGGACTCTGAAAGTCCAGTCTCGCATCACATTCTGACCACTGGACAGCCTGTGGTAGAACGCCCGCGACGCCTCACCGGTGAAAAACTGCAGGCAGCCGACGCGGATTTCGAACGGTTATTGTACCACGGGGTAATACGCCCGTGTAACAGCCATTGGGCAAGCCCTCTACACATGCTGCCAAAAAAACGCGGCGGCGGGCGCTCCACCGGCGATTTCAGAAGGTTGAATGTACAAACCGTTCCCGATCGCTACCCGGTCCTGCATACGGAGGACATTTTCCAACGCCTTCACGGAAGGACCATCTTCACGACGCTCGATCTCGTCCGGGCCTACCACCCGATTCCCGTTGCCTCGAAGGACATCCAGACGACCGCCGTCACGACTCCGTTCGGACTCTTTGAGTTCCTCGGAATGCCACCGGGTCTCCGCAATGCCACGCAAACATTCCAGCGGCACATGAACAATATCCTGCGGGGACTGGATTGTGTGGGCTGCTTCATCGATGACTTGATTATCATGTCAAGCTCTCGCGAGGAGCATTTGGAACATCTCAGCACCGTCTTCAAGATTCTTTGGGCTAATCGGCTGGCCATTAACCTTGACAAGTGCCAATTCGGCAAAGAAGAGGTTGAGTATATGGGATTCACGGTCAACAATCATGGGTTCGAGCCTTCGGCTGACAGAGTGAAGGCCATTACCGCGTTTCCTAAGCCTAAAACAATCTCCGACCTTCGACGCTTTCTTGGGATGTTGACTTACTACCACCGCTGCATTCCTCGCGCAGCGCAGCTCCAAGTCCCACTCACCGCGTACCTGAAGAATTCTAGGAAGAACGACAAAAGGAAAGTAGAATGGAACGACTCATCCGAGAAGGCCTTCCAGGATTGCAAGCGCAGTATACCATCCGCTACCCAAGCTTCGTTTCTGTCTTCCGCAGCTCCGCTGGCTCTCACAACCGACGCCTCTGACGTCGCGATCGGAGCTACGTTGGAACAATTGGAGAGTGACACTTGGAAACCTGTGGGATTCGTTTCCAGGAAACTGACGCCTGCACAAGCGCGCTACAGTACGTATGATCGGGAGCTTCTGGCCATTTTCGCTGCTATAAAGTTTTTTCAGCACATCTTGGAGGGCCGACACTTCGTCATTCGAACCGATCATCGACCTCTCGTCTACGCGTTCTTGCAAAGATCGGACAAAGCGTCGCCGAGGCAACTGCGCCAATTAGACTACGTCAGCCAGTTCACAACGGAGATAGTCCACGTTAGTGGGAAGGACAACGTCGTGGCCGACGCTCTCTCGCGCATCAACGCGATCACGATGCCAACCGATCTCGACGCGGAAACAATTAGCGCGTCACAGGAAAACGACGAGGAACTGCAACAGCTAGCTGAGAGCACCTCACTCAAGCTGCAAAGGCTGCGCATACAAGGGCACGCCGTGTGGTGCGACATCTCGTCCGGGTGGGTCAGACCGTACATTCCGCAGGAACTCCGAAGGCGGCCCTTTGCCACCGTACACGGTCTCTCTCACCCCAGCGGCCGCGTCACTACCCGAACGCTCCGCGAAAAATTCATATGGCATGGAATTAAGAGGGACGCCATCCACTGGTCGCGCGAATGCATTCCCTGCCAACGCTCCAAGGTGCACCGCCACAATCGCTCGCAGCCTAAGAAGATTGACACGCCGGACAACCGTTTCGAGCACTTACACCTGGACATTATCGAGCTGCCCAAAGTCGGCGAGGTCCGTTACTGTCTAAAGGTAATTGACCGCTTCTCGCGATGGCCGCTAGCAGTAACCATGAAGGATTTGTTAGCCGACACAGTCGCCTCCTCCTTCTACAACAACTGGGTCTGTCGATTCGGTACACCACTGACCATCACCACGGATCAAGGGTCCCATTTTGAGTCGGCACTGTTCACGGCACTAGCACACATGGTCGGCGCGCGTTGGGTCCGCACTACACCCTACCACCCCCAATCTAACGGATTGGTAGAGCGTTGGCTCCAGACACTCAAGGCTGCCCTAATGTGCAGCTCGCAAGTTCCATCGCCAGAGCTCCTACGCACTGTGCTTCTCGGACTGCGCACTTCATATAAGGAAGATCGGTATGCTTCGCCAGCCGAGCTGGTATTTGGAACTGAACTACGAGTGCCTGGAGAGTTCTTCGTCATTGACAGCGTACCTGCGAACCCACAAATCTTCCTGGAAAAATTCAGAGAGCACATCAAGAGTGTACGACCAATACCAATGGCCCATCATACGAAGTCTTGGCCGTTCATCCTGAAGAATCTCCTAACTCGTACACACGTCTTCCGGCGAGTGGATGCTGTCAAGAAGCCCCTTGAGCCGCCGTACTCTGGCCCACACAAGGTTGTAAAAACAATCAACGACAAGGTATTTATCATCCTCGTGGGTGGCGTCGAAAAAACTGTCTCTGTGGATTCGTGAAAGCAAGCCTACATTACCAACGAAGACGATCCGAGGCAAAGTGATCCCATAGAATCCGAGTCCAATCGTTCCTCGAGCATGGACAATCCACTTCGAACTTATGCAAATAAAAAAAAGAGATCGGTATCGTTCCTTCCACAATAAGTGTGCATGGCACTAGGGGGGGAGTGGGTGTGGCACCGCTGGTTTCCACACAAGACCCAAAAACCTCCTCGCGGTGCTGCTATCGCCAGGGTGCGCATGACCGGAAGAGAAAAGCCAATAGGCACTTCCGTCGCACGTATATATAGTTTTAAGAGACAAGAAGAGAGCCTGACGCAATCGTGGTTGTACTGACACGCAACACATACAAATAAAGTTTCTGTTATCTTTATAATAAATTACGTGGACATTATTACGCGCAAACCCGTCGTCTCCTTTTGACTATAGGACCGCGGACCTCACGGCCGGTTAGCAGCGGCAGCCAACTGGGCCCCAGAGTCAATTTTGCAAACGGATCGGGCATCCAGCGGATAGGTGCTTCCAATTTAAAACCGACGCGCCTAATTCAAACCAACCCACCTGCCGATATTGCGGAAAGAAAGGGCATGTCATAGAAAACTGTAGAACCCGCGAGTACAACAACTCTCGGTTCCAATCGGGAAACGACCTGGATACCCCTCGGACGGACGCACCGAGAGGATCCATCATCCCAAAGCGTCCGGTGAACGCCGTTCCTACAATCACCTCGAGCGAAGGTATCCTACCTACACTGTAAATGCGGAAAACTTCATCAAGCTACCCTCAGTGTGCATAGGAACGCATTCGGAAACGGGAAAAATATAAGTGATGCTGGACAGCGGTGCCATCCCAAACCTTATGAAAATTCGACACGCAAAAAATTTCCCAGGTATCGATGAACAAAATCTAATTCAACTAAAAGGGATATCCGAACCACCGATCCTCACGTAAGAAGCGTAACGATCCGGGTGTTGAACTTTGACACCCTTTTTCATATTATACCTGACGACGTGCAGCTGCCCTACCCCGGTCTATTGGGGTCTCGATTCTTTTACGCGACGAAGTCCGGAATAAATTTCGAGGCGGAATGCCTCGAATACGGAAACAAGGCATGGCCGTTTGAACGGGTGAATGAACCCAACGAGTTGACAGAGATACCCGCGCGTTCGGAAACCTCTTTCCACGTGAAAATCGGAAACCGCATGTTAAAGGAAGGGTATATCCCACCTCTAAAAATCCATAAGGGCGTTTACGGCGGCGACTGCCTGGTAACGAATATCCACGGAAAGGCCTATTCGAAGGTTTTCAATATCACAAATGACGCCGTACGATTGATCGTGCCGGTCGTAAAACTACTAGAATTCGATACTGTGGAAAACCAGAAAAAAATTGAAGAAATAGCGAAATTAGATTGCATGGCAATCCGTAATTCCAATCCAGTCCCTCGCAACGCTGATCCAACTTTTCGCGACCATCCTATTTTAAAGCCAGATTGCACGACAATCTGCGAATCCAATCCAGTTCCTTGCGACACCGATCCAATTTCTCGCGATGATTTTATTTCAAAGCCAGGTTGCACGACAGTCCGCGAATCCAATTCAGTTCCTCATGATCCGTCTATTCCAATCATAGATTGCATGATAACTACGCTAATACAGGGCCCAGAAGTGGTCAATCGAACAATTTCGCAAAAAAATGTCGAAACAAAACCTTGCCATCGGTCTCATAAAGGCGATGACCAAGGAAAACCAAAAAATCCCAGTAGCGAAGAAAACCCGAAAGCCCAGGCAAACGAAACATTAAGGAACAAAGGAACCCGAAATCAAAATGTAAACTCCGTTCCCACCTCGTGCCATACAACCAAAAATAACCCAGAGCGTTCGGAAATAGTAAAAACTCTCTTGCGACTAGACCATCTGGCACAAGACGAGTTCGACTATGTCGAAAGAATCATCGACACATACGCAGACAGGTTTCACATAAAGGGCGAACATTTCGAAACCACACATGTGCTTCGTCACAAGATCTCCACGATGGATAATCTACCGACCAACACTAAACAGTACAGGTTTCCCTAAGCACTCAAAGGCGAAGTCCAGCCTCAAGTGGACGAGCTATTAGAGTCAAGGGTGATAAACCTCTCGGAATTCCCGAACAACAGTCCTGTCTGGATAGTACCCAAAAAACTAGACTCCAACGGCAACAAACGTTGGCGGATGGTAATAGACTTCCGAGCCCTTAACGAAAAGACAGTCGGTGGTTCCTACCCTTTCCAAATATCACCGACGTTCTGGATCAATTAGGACGCGCAACCTACTTTACGGTATTCGATTTAGCATCCGGTTTCCATCATATAGAAATGAACCCCGAGGACAAACCAAAGAGAGCTTTCTCTACGCCATTGGGGCACTACGAATTCGCCCGAATACCTTTCGGGCTTAAAAACGCCCCGGCGACCTTTCACCGCTTAATGGATATTTTGCTCAGCGGACTTCAAGGGGCATCCCTTTTTGTCTATCTCGACGACATTGTTATATACGCAAAAGATTTAGAAGAACATGACATCAAACTTCGCGGATTAATGGATCGATTACGCAGAGCCAACCTCAAATTACAGCCAGACAAATGTGAATCCTCAGACCAGAAGTATACTACCTTGGTCACATAATTGGAAAGGACGGATTAAAGCCGGACCCTAACAAATTGTCAGCGGTAAAGGAATTCCCGGTTCCCAAGAACGTTAAGAACGTTCTTCAATTCCTAGGGTTAACTGGATATTATCGCAGATTCATTAAGGATTTCTCGAAGATCGCAAAACCCCTGACGAATCTTTTAGAAGACAAAACTCACTTCGAGTAGACTGACAAGACACGGACAGCCTTCAACATCCTAAAATATAAATTATGCGAAGCTCCCAATCTCCAATACCCTGATTTCAAGAAACCATTTATTATAACGACCGACGCTTCCGGCTTCGCCTTAGGTGGAGTCCTATCACAAGGGAAAATAGGAAAAGACAGACCCATAGCATATACATCGTGCGTATTACGCTGCGCAGCTTTGCGGTACGACACATCCGAAAAAGAAGCAATGGCAATCGTCCACGGCGTAAAAGCCTTCCGACCTTACATTTACGGTAGAAGGTTCACACTTGTTACCGATCATAAACCTCTAGTCTGGTTCAGCACTGCCAAAGACGCTAATGCTCGCGTTCTTGAATGGCGACTTAAACTTTCCGAGTACGACTACGATGTCGTTTACAAACCGGGCACACTGAACTTGAACGTCGACGCCCTATCTCGAAATCCGATAGAAAGATTGGGGGACATCAAAACGATACCCAAGTGTCAATCGAATAAAATCGAAACCACGGAACCCGCGCTACAAAACTTGGCACGTCAACTAGAGGGCACCAGCGATAGCGACATAGAACACGAAAATCTAACAACCTTCACAACGCAGGCCGAAATCCATCCGGTTCCCTAAAGGGAGAATATAAATGTCGTGACTCGCTCGCAAACAAAAAACGACACCCCCCCGAATTAGGAAAATCGGGACAAAAGGGGAATGAAACACCTGGCGATAGCGCCATAACCAGGGTCCACGCACCCACTCCCGCGCCCCGACACCTCGTGCGCCGCGCTCGTAAGTCCATAAATTACGAGGAAAGTAGCGACGAGGAAACAGAAGCCGAACTATTCGAGCCTACGTGTGGCCGACGACCCAGAGAGATCGCTGACCCCGAAATAGCCAATGGCCCTAATCTGCACAAAACGCCGTCAATCCCTCGCGCCGATCCTAATTCCGACAGCTCGACAGACTACGACACCAACTCCCATAACCCACTAACTTTCGAAGACGAAGTCCGCCCCGCGGAAGAACCAACAGCGATCCAATTTGGAATCGATAATCGCATCAGTACTAAAGAATTATTCCACTTCCGTAACGATAACTTGGTCTATTTCATTGACTCAGAAAGTAAACCGTGTGATTCTGGATCGCAGAAATTACAAGAACTAAACAAATTACCCTCTTGGAAGTATTTATCAGTAGGTCGAGCCTACAGTACAAAGATCGGGAAGAAAGATAACATCGCTTTAGTTATCCGTGGCAAACACCCCGAGTCATTATCATCGATATCCGAAAACCTTAACAAGAGCATTGAGAAAACAAAAGATATTTGCGAATCTCTCGAAGCCGAATCATTTAGTCTCTGCCACAGCCAACATATCGAGCATCTAACGTGGGCAAACGTGACGAATATCCTGAGGGAAGTATTCAAAAATAGTCGAATAAAAATGTTGATTTGCTTGGGAGCCTTGCAATACGTGCCATGCGAGAAACGCGATTCCATCTTCCATGAAATGTCCAAATCTCCGATAGGATGACACAAGCGCGTCTCGAAAACCTATAATAGAATCAAACGCGAATATTTTTGGGACGAATTGAAAGCAGACATTCAGAGGAGGGTGCAACTATGACTAGAATGCCAACTGAAGAAACTGGTCAGAGTAGAAACCAAGCAGCCGATGATAATAACCGACACCCCGGGCACAGTTTGTGAGAAAATATCGATCGATATAGTATAGCCCTATGCAACGCACCTCCAACGACAACGAGTACATCCTTACGATCCAAGACCACTTTTCGAAATATTGTGTCGCAATCCCGCTACCAAACGCACTCGCGACGACCGTCGCCGACGCATTTATTAAAAAATTCATATGCGTATTCGGCGCACCCAAGGCGGTATTAACAGACCAGGGAAGTAATTTTTTGAGCGGGTTATCGAGAAGAGTCGCGAAACGCTTCCGTATAAAACGATACCGGACAACAGCTTTCCACCCCTAGTCCAACGGATCCCTCGAGAGGTCTCACCATGTTTTAGCCGAATTCCTAAAACAATATACGGACAAGGATAGCGAGTGGGACCAATGGATGGAAATAGCCATGCTTTCTTACAGCACCAGTATTCACGAAAGCACAAGGCACACCCCCTACGAAGTCGTCTTCGGGAAATTAGCAAGAGTACCGTCCAGCGAACCCCTCCGCGAATCGGACCATTACCCACCTATCGCGGCTACTTAATCGAACTCATCACGCGGATAAACGGAATTAGAAACCTCGCTCATCAAAACTTAGTTTCATCAAAACATCGCTCAAAAAAATACTATGATAAAACCGCCAATCCCAAAAACTTCAAAGTAGGAGATTACGTTTACCTTCAGAAGGGCCCGAGATCCGGTGAAGGAGGAGATCATTATTCAGGACCGCATAAGGTCTTAGAAAAGCCGGAGAGGAGTAATGTGAAAATCCAGGACAATAAGAGCCCGCGAGTGGTTTACGAAAACCGCCTGCGATACTCACATATAAATACGGAAACTCAAGGACGAAAAAAAAACAGCGATCGGCGGTAAGCGACGAATCCGATTTCTATCCTAATAAATAAACAGCCAGCCTCACTCGTCCTGCTCCGTTACTCCATAGGAAACACCCCCCCCCCCCCCCCGCACAACAGACTATCCAACAACTATAATGATGATGGACTTTCTCAGATGACACTCTTGCTGCTATTACTAGTGATACGTCGCATCCAGCCTACTTTTACCATGTTGGGATACGATTGTGGATCAAGTGCAACAAATATAACAACACTCTCTTTACTCGATATCGACGAATGCAACGTCGTCACCCCAAATGTGGAGGTGACCAAGCAATACATACAACTTTTACAATTGAACGAATATTCCGAAACGGAGTAATGCAATGTAAAATCGAAGCGCTCAGATCAATATACTATTGCGGAATGTCTTCGTATGTATCCATCGTCAATAACGGCCAAGCCGAATACCTAGACATCGTCAGTCGTGATGCATGCAAAGACATGCACAAACATGGTACAACGGGCATTGGACAAACCTTGATAACCGACATAAAACCAAACCAATCTACCGTGTGCAGTATCACAGTAGTTGGTCATGTTAAGAGTAGCGGCGAATGCAGTGGCACATCATACTCCGATCCTTACGGATCTTGGGATCACGTAGTTGTACAAGGATCGGTCAAAATTACGTTGCATGAATACATAGCGCAGGTAACTCTAAATTCAAACCAGATCCGTCTCAAATCCGGAACAGCCTGCGCGTTCTTAGAAACACTTTGCGAAGACCCCGAGGGAGGGCACACCTTCTGGGAGATGAAATCTCGCGGAAATTGCGGATTTGAACAGTACGGAATCCTCTTCGAAGGTATAGCTGCGAAAGTAAAGGAAGCCGAAGTCGACACGACCCAAACTTTGTACTCGGTAATAACGAAGGACATAACTTTTACCCTCGCGACAAGGGAAATTGACCAAACCTGTAACTACAAATTGATTGGTACGGAACACCCAAGGTTATTTGTATATGAAATCTCAAAACAAAACGCATTTGCCGCCCGCGAGGAACTACCTATCGCCAATTTAGACATTTTCGCATATGTCAATTCAAAATTTATATATGTATTTGGGGTTTTGTACTGTCCCAAAATAATGACGCGGCACGGTGTGTTCTTCCTTCACTTGTATTTTTGATGTCGATATCACATTACGATTACAATCAGTCTTTTATTTTATGATACTTGGTACGCGAGTATACCTCGCACGAGGTCGACGGAAGAGCAATTAATCGCCAGTTATGTGGCTTGACTAGCGTCGTCCAAAATCCCCCATAGGCTTCCCACCGCCGGGGCGTCAGCTTCTGTTTCCGCCGTCGCTGCTGTGTCTTTCCCTGGACAAGTTTCTCCGTCGGTAGGGTAGACTTCTCCGGTGGTAACGTAGATTTTTCGGGTGGCATTCCGCCACATCTACTCCCCCCCCCCCCCCCCAGTGACCAGGACAGGGTCCGGAGGGAACGAGACTCTTTTTTGGATTTTGTTTGTTGAATCCTCGTGAGTCTATGTTGACTTCCTGGTGCTGGTTGCATCTTGCCGACTTTCGATGTTGTCCTCGTTCACAAGGTATGCCGGTTTTAGCCTGTCCACCGAAATCGTATTCTCTTCGCCGTTGATCTCGATGACGAATCGTTATTCGTCGAGCCTTTTTATTACCCTATGCGGTCCCGCATACGGTGGCTCCAAAAGTGGTTTCACCGGCTGTATCCTGACGAATACGTGTGAACAGCAGTCCAGGTTCTTCAATCTAAAAATCCTTGGTTTTGTGTGGTGAGCGGTTGGTGTTGGTCGCGTTTCCCTGATGTACGTCCGGATTTTCTCTATGAAGGCCTTCGGGTTGGCTGGAAGGTCCGTGGTGACAAAGAACTCGCCTGGAACTCGGAGAGTCGTGCCATACAGCATCTCAGCGCAAGACGCCCCGAGATCTTCCTTGAAGGCCGTCCTGAGCCCCAGCATTACACTGGGTAGCAGTTTCGTCGACGGGGTCTGTCTTTCACACATCAGCGCAGCCTTAAGCGAACGATGCCATCTTTCCACGAGACCGTTCGACGCTGGGTGATATGCCGTAGTTCAAATTCTCTGCGACCCGATCAGCTTAGCCAACGCTGCGAACAACTGTGACTCGAATTGCTGCCCTTGATCCGTTGTTATAGATAGTGGGCTGCCGAACCGGCAAACCCACTGCTGGTAGAAAGCTGTTACTACAGAGTCCGCGGTTACGTCCCTCATCGGAATTGCCTCCGGCCATCTGGAAAACCTGTCAATGATTGTCAAACAGTATCGATAGCCGTTTACCACTGGCAACTCGATGATGTCCATGTGGACGTGGTTAAACCTCGCGTCTGGGACGTTGATTGCTGTTGGTTTATCACGGTTGTGACGATGAACCTTCGACCTCTGGCACGCTTCACATCTTCTGGACCACTCCAAGGCGTCTTTTTTTATACCGGGCCATACGTATTTTTGCCTCAGTATTCGGCACGTGCTTCGTCCGCTTGGATGCGAAAGAGCGTGTACGGAGTCGAATGCGCTCCGACGTAGGCTCTCCGGAATGTAGGGACGGACTACTCCTGACTCCAGGTTACAATACACGTGAACGTCACGTTCGACGCGTAGTCGCTGGAGTCCTAGTGATGTTTTTTTTTCTAGCAGTTCCTGCAGCTCCGGATCTCCTTCTTGCGCCACTGCGATGTCTTCAGCGCTCAGCACCCTCGGCATGTCAATGCGGTTCTCCTCCTCGATCCGTGAAATCGCGTCTGCCACGACATTGTTCCCACCTTTAACATATATTATTTCAGTAGTGTATTGCGAGACAAAGTCGAGTTGCCGTAGCTGACGTTGCGGAACCTTTTCCGACTTTTGCCGGTACGCGAAGGTAAGCGGTTTGTGGTCCGTTTTCACTACGAATTGACGGCCGTCAAGGATATAGTGGAAAAACTTTATCACCTCCTATATCGCCAGCAGCTCCCTGTCGTAGGTGCTGTACTTTTTTTGTGTTGGCGACAACTTTTTTGAAAAAAATCCCACCGGTTGCCATTGACCGTCTTCCCGCTGTTCCAACGTTGCTCCGATGGCGACGTCTGACGCGTCCGTCGTAAGCGCGAGCGGTGCTTTCGCTGATAGAAATCGTGTTGTCGCCGCCGACGCTACCCCTCTCTTGCACGCTTCGAACGCCTTCTCGGTGTCCTGGGTCCACTGGATACATCTTTTGTCGTTTCGCTTCCCCCCTTTTAGAAGATCATTTGGCGGAGCCTGATGTGTCGCCGCTTCTGGAACGCACCTACGATAATAATTGATCATTCCTCAAAATCTTCGGAGGTCGCTGATATCCTTCGGCTTCGGGAATTCCAATATCGCCTTGACTCTTTCTTTCGGAGGTTGGTACCCTTCCTTGTCCACGTGGTATCCCAGAAATACTACATCGGGTTTCCCCAGTACGCACTTGTTCGCGTTTATTATAGTCCGTGGCGTTTTAAGCGTTCGAAAACGATGCGGAGATGTTCACCGTGTTGCTCTCGGCTGTCCGACGCCACCAGGATATCGTCTATATATACCACCACGAAGTCTATTCCTCTAAAGATAGTGTCCATGTATCGCTGAAACGTTTGCGAGGCGTTTCGAAGTCCGAACGGCATTACCAAAAATTCAAACATTCCGATCGGCGTCGTTACTGCTGATTTATCAATGTCCTTTTCCGCCATCGGTATTTGGTAGTATGCCTTCGATAAATCCAGCGGGGAGAATACGCTCTTTCCATGAAGCCTTTGAAAAAGTTCGTGGCTGTGCGCTGTCGGGTACCTGTCCGGTACTGTTTTTGCGTTAAGAGCCCTGAAGTCGCCACACAATCGCCATCCGCCATTTTGTTTTGGCTGTAGGTGTATGGGACTCGACCACGAACTTTTTGATGAGCGTATCCATCCTTTTTCCAGGAGATACTGGATCTCGTCGCAGAGCGCTTTGAGTTTTTCTCCTACGAGTCGTCTAGGCTTTTGGAAGACCGGTGGACCATTTGTCTCGATGAAATGTTCGACGAGATTTAAGGGTTCCGTCTCTGTCGTCGCTTGATTCGTTATTTCAACGAAGGATTTTAGGAGATCGGTGTACTCACCCTCCGGGTTGATTGTGGAGATACTGTGGACTTTTGCGTGTGATATCGTCCCTCCGCAAGTCAATAGGGTGGTCGTATCTATTATCTTTCTCGCTCTTAAATCCGGTAAAAGGCCATATTCTATGAGGAAATCTGCGCCGATTAACGCCGATTGAACGTCGGCTATTATGAACGGCCATCGCAGTACTCGGCGTAGACCCATGTCCACTGCGAGTACTCTTGTCCCGTATGTACGGATCTCCGTTCCATTTGCCGCGTATAACTTTTGCGTAGCATCCGGAATTCTTTCCTTGAAATGGCTGCGTGGCATAACCGTGACCAGCGACCCTGTATCGATTAAAAAATTTATTTTATTTTGCTTATCGAAGATAAATAAACGGATTTCTTATTGTGGTCCCCTTTCGCTGTCTCCCACCGCCTGAATTGTGGACAGCTCGGTTCGTTTTCCGAATTCCGCGGTTCCACCCACGCACACGGCCTGGTGCATTTCGTTGATCGGGCTACAAATCTTTTATGATAGAAGCAAATGTCCCTTCGATTCGGAGTAGCGGATCGGCTACGGGAGCGTCGTTGCCCTGGGCTTCTGTCTTTGACTCTCGCCCATGATGCCTCCATGAATTCGGCGAACATGTGTCGAAGCTCCTTTATCTCCCCCGTCAGTTGCACGTAAGAATTACCTGCGTCGTCTGCTCCTCTTTTGCTCGAGTTTACCGCCATCACCTGCGGTGGACCCATTGTATCGAGTATTCTGTCCGCTATCTCTGCTAATCCGTCTAACGCAACGTTGTTGGTTCTTATAAGTAACGGTTGTATGTGAACAGGCATACGATTTAACCACATGGGGTACGGTACGTCATCTGCAATGCCGTCAGCTGCGAGATCACGCATTTGCCTCAGCAGCTACGACGGCTTCTTGTCTGCGAGTACTACCTCGTTTAAGAGGGTAACAATTTTTCGTTCTCGTGACTGCGTCAATCTCCGGATCAAGGTTTGCTTTAAATGTTCGTATTTACCTTGGTCTGGCAGCTTGACTATAGCATCAGTTACCTGTGACAACGTTTTGGTGTCTAACGCCGTGAGGACCGCGCTGTATTTGGTCTGGTCGTCATCGATGCGTGACGATTGGAATTCGGATTCCACTACGTAGAACCAAATGTCGGGTCTTTCCGGCATGAATGCGGGGAGGTGTACCTTCCTTATGCTTGAGAAGAATTCGCCTCGGAGGAAGTCGTTGAGGATTGGACCTTGTCCTTCTCCGTTACTAGATATCTCTCTCGGCATTGATGTGGGCTGTTCCGTTGCGGTAGCCGCGCTCGTAGATGCCTCGCTCCTCGTGGTCGGCTTGCTCCGTAGCACCTTTTCCCCTGCCATGTTTTCCGCGTCTTTCGCAGATTTTGAATCACCCGTCATTTTTTCCCTTTTTTTTTACAGTCACTATAAATACCCTCTTTTGTCTTTTTTTTGTCTGTTCACTTGTGAAGTTCACTTTCGTCCGAACACGTAGTCTCGTGCGCGTCTTCTCTAATGGCGGGTCCGCACGCTGCTCACGCGTTTCGTTTTTCTATCCACGCCATCCAACTCGGGGTCACCAGTTTTGGGGTTTCGTACTGTCCCAAAATAATGACGCGGCACGTTGTGTTCTTCCTTCACTTATATTTTTGATGTCGATATCACATTACGATTACAATCAGTCTTCTATTTTATGATACTTGGTACGCGAGTATACCTCGCACGAGGTCGACGGAAGAGCAATTAACCGCCAGTTATGTGGCTTGACTAGCTTCGTCCGGAATCCCCCCTAGGCTTCCCAACGCCGGGGCGTCAGCTTCTGTTTCCGCCGTCGCTGCTGTGTCCTTCCCTGGACATGTTTCTCCGTCGGTAGGGTAGACTCCTCCGGTGCTAACGTAGATTTTTCCGGTGGCAATTCCGCCATATGTAGAACGCCATATTAGGAGACAAATTCAAACGCTGTATTACGATATACTTGTTCAACAATGTAACCGAGAACGTCAAATCCTTCAAACTAGTTTGTCCCTCGCGACACAAGCCCAAGATGAATTTGCATACAGACTTATGAAAGGCCCAGGCTACATAGCCGCTATAACGGGAGAAGCAATACACATAATTGAATGCATCCCTGTCGAAGTAACATTGATTAGGTTGGAGAATTGTTATCAACAATTACCAGTCACTCACAAAAACGAAACCTATTTCCTAGCCCCGAGGACCCATATCCTGACGAGCACAGAGAACCCAAACCGACTGCAATGCTCTGCTTCCGTCCTATTATTTGATCGGGAACTCATGGTATACATTCACCCCACGCCCGATTGAAGCGATGTCACCTCAGATCATGAAGCCAATGACCAAACCAACGTAGCAGTATAGGAACCCCGCGTCTCTGGCAACAAGCGGAATCTATTCCAAAGAGGACCTTGAAAAACTCTGAGAGCGTATGATGTTCCCGGTGGAGAATCCGGCTATACTGAACAACATGGTACGAGGCATCACCGGCCAACGTATCGTAAATCAAGGTGAACGATACCTGAACCTTTTCGACAAAGGCTCCCTACAAGATCTCGCTGAATCCGCATGGAGTCACACGTGGAGCCGTTTCATTCAGTTCGGGACGGCCAGTGCGGGCGTCATTGGCATCATACTCGCCATTAGAACAATCAAACTGATCGTCGATACGTTAATCCACGGATATGCGCTACATACGATCTACGGATGGTCCATATATCTAGTCGGCGCTATCTGTGGCTCCGTCACCCATCTCCGAATTCACCTGGCCAAGAAAACGGAGCAAGAACCTATGAAGACGCCGAAATCGGACTGGAACCAATTAACTCCGGCCAACCCACCGCTCCAACGACGGAAAAATATCGAAATAGCGGAAAAGGAATCAACATGTCCGCTTACAGCGCGAGCAGTAGACCAGAACCCTTATCCTAACCTACCCCCAAAACCTGGTTTCCTCTAAGAAGACCCTGGTCATAAACACCTCCTCCTTTTTGTACAATGCAGTCCGACTTCCGAGTCACTATCCACTTGACAGATTCGCGAATGTAGAGTTAAGTCAACGCGAAGCTGATATGTCGGTTCTCCTTTAATTTTCTCGGACCACATCAAGAGTAGGAAAGAGTGGGCACCACTCTTTATAAGATACGCATCAAGTACTTGTTAATAAGAGGCAACGCATAGGTCTGTCCGATTCCTTTTTTCCCCTATATACATATTTAATAAGTAAAGACGCTTGCTCCCGCACATGTCAACCGACATAAAACGAATAAAAAGACAAAATCTTCGTCTCGTGTCTCACTCCTCGGCTTGCGTATACATACACGTATCGGACAGTATAGTATACGCATGTAGGGAGGAGGAATTACGAATTAAAATGGTACAAGACATGTTCATAAACAAGATGATCGATTTTGGTACCATCGGACATTACAAATAATCTATCGCACCAGTGATCGCCTACAAAAATTCTCTCGACTATACGCAAACACACACCATCTTTCTGGAGGATCACGACGAATCGCCATCGAAAAGAAAAAAGGCTACCCCAACAACAGTCCTGCCCCTGAACCTGGAGCACCGCCAACGTCGGGATCACCTGACTCAGGGGTCGTACACCGCGAACACAACTTCCGGAGTCGACCACGCTGGTTGATCCCAGTCGTCTTCGGGATGAACTCGGCCCCAGCGACCTTCAAACATCCACCGGATAGAAAAAAAACGAAGCCAGATCCGCGCTCCAATTCTTCTACCCGCCCACGATTTCCGCATCGTTCTCCTCGTCGAACACGAGCCGCCTCCCAGAAGCGAACCTGCGTCAGACACCAGGTGTTTGACGCCCGCAATGAGACCCAGAAAAGGGGGTATGCGACCAAATACCACTGGTCAACTACCCACCCTGATACTGCACACCCGTTGTATTTTCCGCGGAGCCATGACGAACGTCGAATCTCAGAGGAAAACGGAGGCAAGAACGGACTGTGTATCTCAGTCAGAACAGCCCAAGACTATATGCGAAATCAACTCAAAAACTCGCTTTAAATACGAAATACCCCACCAAAGGCAACGACGCTCGTCCTGACAAAATAATGGAATCCTATCCCGACAAACCAAAGGAACCAATCAACGAGGAGTACTCACCCGAAAACAACTTCTTCTATCACATGGCGACAACCCCCGCTCTTCGAGGACCTCGGGAACCCGATCGAGCGAGGCGCTCAATCCAAAAGAGGGGAGGTGTCACGTCCTGCGACAGAGTCACTGGAGTCTCTCAACGCCCCCCCCCCCCCCCCCCCGCGCTTTTGTCCACACGACTTCCGCGAGAACACGGTTTTAGGCATGATTTCTCCGAAATGTCGTAAAACGAAACTATGTAACTATGCCTTTTATCCTGTATAGCGACTAAGCATAGGGGAAGGGCATCGGGAAAACTCCGCTTGAGCCGGTCGTAAAAAACGGAAACCAAAAATACGTGAACCCCCTACGAAAAGCACAGCGGCGTACCTTACTTTCGAAAATCCACTGGAAACCGATTCCTAGGACGCCCTCTCTAATTGGGCTACAGACAATTAAACTCGTACGTTCCTGGCCCGTATGCCCAAGGAATATGCTTCCACGTCGACTTTCACGATTGGCGAAAACTCATAAAAAATCCGAGACCCTTTTTCTCCACTCCACCCAAATATGGAAACTGGCACTGGAAGGACTGCACAATGTATAAAAAGGGAAGTCAGACTCCGGGGCATGTCTTATCTTTTCATCAGTCTATCCGCGAGCATCGACACATATTTTTCTCAACCGCCGTCTTCCAAAATCTTTGCCAACCATCTCGAAATCTTGTACCGCGCCTCACACTGCTCTTCGCGGCTAATATCTTAAGTTCGGTATTAACTCATCATTGTACTCCGAAACCGTATTATGGGTCTCACGTTGTGACTAGAGAAAGTATTGTAAGGCCAGTGCAACGCATTGCATCAGCAAGGATTATACCTGCGAGCGTACCAAGCCTAGAGCGAAGGCCTTTTGTCCGACCCCGAACGACCAGCATTCGACAGAGTAAGCGAACGACACCATTTTTCTACACCTTCGTTATACCTCCCACGTATCTCCGATCACCCTACGTATCGGTGTCTTACAATAAACGGTGGTAATAGTACCTGTAGCTCTCATAACTCCCTAACACGTGGACCCCAGTCTCCTTTCGTGCATCTCCCTTTTACCCCCATCCCGTGCTATTTCGCTAGACGTAGGCAACAAAAGTGGGAAACAAATATATTATGCTCACTTCCTTTCCGGATGTGACAGTCGCGAGTCCCCGAGCAATGTTTTGCGGGACATCCTACATATCGCTCGGCCCGTACGCCCTCAGGACCGGGAAGGCTGAATACACTTGGAGGGCGCCAGGTATCTGAGGTTGGTGCTCGCGCGAACGCTACTAGCGGCTGGGCCTCCCCCCTAGCCAGGACCCCATCGCCGCAACCAAAGCTTAGGGTTAGGGTTTTATTATAGAGGTTGTCATCCTCGTGGCCCGGGCAGGTAAGCCAAGGCCCCCGCTCCTGGGGGTGCCACATACCCCCAGAGCCCGACTCGCAAAGCCCACCTGCAGAGCATGCGGTCCGCGCTCGCCAGACTCTGGCGGGTCGTTCCGACATCAGCCAGGCCTACGATCTATTTGGCTAGAGTGCCCTGGGGACGTCGACCCCCACTGTGCTCCGCATGGCGAGACACAGCACCCTGGGTACTGCCCAACGCGGTTTAGCCGCAATTGCGTTGCCCGGTCCTGACCATGAGGAGGTACGCGCTGGGCACTTGTAACATCTTGATGGCAGCGCTGCCACTTACAGGAGCAGTAGATAGGGACAAAGGGAATCTCGTTAATCCATTCATGCGCGTCAATAATTAAATGACTAGGCATTTGGCTACTCTTCTGTGTCACTTACGCCTGGAAGAGGGTCGTGACAGATTTCCAGGGTACACGCCCCCCTGTTGGGATTAAAACTTAACAAAACATTTTAGCCTGCTCTTGTGTCAGGAGTATTCCTCTGCCGAGGGTCTGTGTAACAGTGGTGGAAAAGTTAGCCGAACGGAGTTCCTGAGCGCTAGTCCTTAAGGATTTACGGGTCTTAGCCTTTCCCTTGAGGAGGGAAAGTTTACGGGGAAAACCGCGTGAACGTGCCCGTCCAGTCTTTGCTGGCTCCGCCGCCGTGGCAGTTCGCATCTTTTGTGGAACGCCTTGTTCAACGACTTGCACCGGTGAGCGCCGGGCGCTGATGTATTCGCTCCTCGGGCTTATGTGCCTTAATATTTATTGCGTGCATGTATATCTCATGGACTTGTCTTTCTTAGTCTTTATTAGTCTTTATCAGTCCAAAGGACGGTCATAGTCTAAAAATGCGTTCGCCATCTCTATCGATGAGCGGAACGCCAAGAGGGAAATAGTCAGTAGGTCACTCTTCGTGAGCCCAAGACTCCGCAGTATGTTCTGCGTCTCTTGCGGTAGAGCCCCTCGGCTGCCTACCACAATGGGCATCACTGAGCTCTTTGCGGAGCTCGTTCTTGCTCGAACGAATTCGGCAGTGTTACCGTACTTAGCGGGTTTCTCCCGTGCTGCCTCTGCTAGTGCTAGGTCTTCCTCGTATCTGACAGTCACGTCTGCTATGATAGCTTCGTCATCTTTATGATCACTAGGTCTGGGTTTCTCACTTCACTTAGCTCATTTATGGTGGGCTCAACGAACACAGTGTTACGCGAGGAGACTTCGTTCGCGATGAACTCTTTAATCGAGTCATGTCTCCTCATCCGTGCCGCTTTCGTGTGTATGCACGCTCTGTTAATGTGGGCTAGCGTTTCGGGCTGTGCACGGCATCTTCTGCACCTTATGGCTAAGTTTCGATTGGTCTGCCCTAGGACCACACGAGTGCCGAGCGTGCTGGTCCTTAGCCCAATCGCGTCGGTGAATCTTCCACCTCTGATTAGGCTCAGGTCAGATAACCACTTATTGCCAATTTTGTCTCTGGCAAAGTCTCTTATCCCATGTCCTTGCATGGTGAGACTTGCCCATTGGTCAATAATCTTTTTTGAAGTCTGCTTTTTCAGGAGATTCCTGTGGCTGGTTTATTATACGTTAGTGAATAGATAAACCGCGTCATAATGTACGTGTGCAGGAGATCTATCATCTGGACTGGTGTCAGTTTTAGTCTCCGTACATTTTTCAATGTCTTGAGGTCAGTGGGCACTTCAGTGCCTTTTATCAGGCGTTTCCAAGGTCCTATGTTCACTCCCAGGTACATTAACGCTTCGTCCGCATCGACTCCCAGGATCTCCTCGCCATTTACGCGTAGCTGAGGATGTACCACGCACCAAGTTTTAGATTTGGCTTTTATTTGAAAGGAACTGGACTTGGCGGATGAAAGAGACATTCCTAGATTGTCAAGGAAGCTTGCCACTCTGTCCAGTTGCCTTTGCGCCTCATCTTTGTCTTGACCGAGGAGTACCAGATCGTCCGGGAACGCGAGTACCGAGGCCCCCTTGTCGCCGATCTTCACTCCGGTCGTTTCGACACTTATTTGCTTGACCAGTACGTCGATTACGATGTTAAATAAAAGAGGAGAGAGCGGGTCACCCTGCTTCACTCCTCTTTTGAGCTCGATGTCGACGGTACCGTCGCTCGCTCTAATCGACGTTTGGCAACTCGTGTACATCTTGGCGATGTATTCGCTGATGAGTCTTAGGACTCCCTTTCGTGTTAGCCCCGGCATTAGGCTCGTGTGCAGAATCGTATCGAACGCTTGTGAGATGTTGAGTATTGAGAAGACGCCGCCGTTGGTTCCTTTCGCCGTGGTTAATGCTTCGTTCAGGATCAGGATATTCATGCTGCAGTCATCCTCTGCCGTGAATCCCTTTTGCCTGTGAGATTGCATAACGAAGCCACGTAGTCTGGTGTCTATGATGGAGGAGAATATTCTCCCCATCACTGCACCAACGGTTATTGGCCGCCAGTCTCTGACATTTCTCGGGTCTTTCCCCTGTTTCGGTATGAGCGTTGTTCTATTTTGCTTCCAGGCTGACGGGAAAGTACCCTCCCGAAGCAAAATAATGAACAAAAGTGCGAGGACTTCTGGTGCTCCATTGGGAGTGATGTGACCCTTCCTAACGCGGTCTAGACCCACGGCCGAGTCAGCCTTTATTTTCGGTATTCGATCCCGAATGTCTTTGGGATCGATTGGCTTAAACACAACGTCAAGCTCTTGGCTTACGACGTGTGGCGGCTCGGCTATTTGTGGTACAGCTTGTCCCCACAGCACGTTGTATAGCGTGGCTATGTGTTCAGCTTTGGGTGGCTCCTGTCGCATTTCAGGGAACGAGAAGTCCCCTGCTGTGGGCATTTCCGCTAGTCTTCTTGGGCAGGTGTTATACAGGTCTTGGCACCTTGCATAAGCAAAGCGCTTCCTCCTGTTGCTGTTTGCTGGCCTTTTTGCCCTCCTCGTACTGGAGTTAGCGTCTTATCTTCATGCCCCAGCAGCCTGCTCGGCTTTTTTCCCTTTCCTCCTCAGGTAGTAATATCATTGTTATGCGGGTTATCAGCCCATCTACTGCAATACCTAATTCGTGTGGTCGCTCTCTCAGAGCGATCCAGTCGTTCCGGAGTTCTTCTCCTAACATATGTAGGGCATTTCCCTCCGGTATTTCCAATGAACTGATGCTTACGCCGATCGCATTCAGCCATCTGGTAACGTCTTCTGCGACCTGTTCACCCTCCTCCGCGCCTTCATAATGCTCTGAGTCCGAGTCGATTGAGTCGGAGTTTTCCGGCTCTTCGACTGGCTCCGGTACGATTTGTTGTTCGTCGCGTGAGGAGCTGGCGTTCAAACTTTCGACTGCACGGCCTTCCTCATCTTCCCTCTCTGGTTCTTGTACCTCACGGGCAGGTTGAGCTTCCTCGGTTGCTTGAATCAAGCGCCTTCGGTCGTTTATCTGCTTCGTGGTTGAACCAGGGAAGAAGGGTGACATCTCTTTGTTGGGAAACCTAGAATGCTTCAAGCATTCGTTCAGTTCACCCAGCAGATGTATCTCCTCCGCCGTCCACACGTAGGTTTGCCTACCTGGTCTGCCGTCTTTAATCATGGCTTGAGCCCGCCTGAGATTCCGCAACGCAGGGTGCTCGTTTCGCTCGTGTTAAGACTTGCCAATTTGGGAGTCGAATGACTTTTCGCATTGGTCGCACGGGCATTCTCTTGGCGGGCTATCTGCCCGTTGGCATTTGCATCTGCTCTGGTGACCATACCAATTTCGGATACCTGGAAACTCCCTTGCGCACCGGTTACATCGATAAACGACGTTTATTTGCCGGTGTTGATCGCTCAGGTGTTTCCTCAGGTCCTTGATTGTCAGGAAAGCCAGTCTTTTATTCTGTCTCGGGCAGACATCGCAGAACGTGGCGCCCGCTGCCAAGGGAACGTTCAATATCAAATCGGTGTCCAGTTCGTTTGCCATGTCGTCACCATTGAGCCCTTGTACTTCAGCGGACAACTCCGCCCCGGATCGGCCGGGCTCTGGCTTATCGGTGTCCGAGGAATCATCGTTATTAACCATTATACCATTTATTTTTTCCGATTTCGGTGCGTGCAACCCTAGCAAAATTTAATTAAGAACCTTGATAAGCTTAATTCTACCCTCGAGGTCCGGAAGCACCTAGGCTTCGTAGAAGCGAGCCTCCATCGGAGCCCGCGGTCCAGCCAGAATTTTGAACGACAGACCAGGAGTTCGTATTATTAATACAAGCCAGATGGTCTGTCGTTCGGCGCCCGACGGCTTTACCCATTGGGTTAGGGCGCAAGAAGTTGCTGCGTCCGTTCCGTTTTTGATGACGAGAATAAGACCTCGCAGACCCCGAGAGTTCCGTGAGTCCATCCAAATTTTATTTGGCCATGCCGAAACTTCGCGCCGTTTTTGCCCGTCTCAAATCGTATTGCCTGTCGTGCTACTGTTCGTATGGTCTGTCTGTCAACGTGCATTGCGTGACTTGGGTGTTTATATGGATTAACGCGCATTGCTTGGCAAAAGCTACCTCCAGCAAGCGGTGGGTCGGAGACCTGCTCCGAATTCAAGGCGCATTGCTTGACGAGGCTTGCTTTTAACCCGCATTGCTTCGTCAATCCAGTAGCCACGCACTCAAAGTGCTCAAATAGCAAAAAAAAAGTGTACAGGCCGACGGCGTGCACAAAACCGACAAGCAAGCTTATCGTCTTCCGAGTCTCTTTGCTCGTTTCATTTCCGTGGTGATGCTGTGTGGTTACCTATCTCCATCCTAATTCATCGCGATGAATTTTCTTCGGGTTTGCTAGCTCGTTCGCGTATCCGCGTTGTCCCCTCAATCCTGATTCCGAGTCGGGGATTCTCGGGGACCGTCTCAGTGCTTAATTTGACGCCTGATTTTGTGACGCCAATCCAGCGCGACCACGAGGAGGTTAGAGTGAGACTAGAACACATCGTCCCATCAAGCAACTATGACTTGAAGGCGGCATAGTTACTCCCGCCGTTTACCCGCGCTTGCTTGAATTTCTTCACGTTGACATTCAAAGCACTGGGCTGAAATCACATTGCGTCAACACCCGCGAGGGCTATCACAATGCATTGTTTTAATTAGACAGTCGGATTCCCCTAGTCCATGCCAGTTCTGAGCTGAGCGTTGAATGGCGGCCGAAGAGGACGACCAAGTCGGTGAAGCACTGCCAAGGAAGCCTCGCAGCAAGGAAGATCTGCGGGTGGCCAAGGCACGGGAATGAGCTCGGATCCCTCCAGCGCCCCCTGTAGAGGCACCAGCATTCACCTCGCCCAAGCCAGGCACGTAAGCCAAACCAGCTTCCCTAACAAGCCCGATCCGCCCCGCTCCTACATTAGTCTATCGACTAGAGGCTCTTTACCTTGGAGACTTGCTGCGGATATGGGTACGAACCGGCGCGATACCTCCACGTGGCCCTCTCCTGGATTTTTACGGTCCGAGTGGAAGATCCGGATAGCGCCGCAACTGCGGTGCTCTTCGCGTGCCAAACTCCATCTTCCTGCTAGAGGTTTCCAGGGAACTCGAACGCTTATACAAAAAAGAAAACTCTTCCTGGATCTCCCGACGGCGTCTCCAGGTCATTTTTGGTTACCTCGACGAACTCTCTTGAGAGGGCCCGAGTTGTATACGGTTCCGCTGCCGGCTTCCGGAATAGGAACCGGATTCCCTTTCGCCCAATGGGTGTGTGTCGTAATATTTGTTCATTACACTTTTGACTCAACACCATCATCAACATAGGATTTCTCCTAGGGCCTAGGATCGACTGACTCGTGTGCACCGGCTGTTCACACGAAACCCTTCTGCACGTCAGTCCTCCAGGGCCTCGCTGGAGTATTTGCTACTACGACCAAGATCTGCACCGACGGCGGCTCGGGGCAGGCTCACGCCCAGACCCTTCTGCGCACACCTTCGCGACCGTCCTACTCGTCAGGGCTTCATGAAGGAAATAAATTTCCGCCTCACTTGCCACTGACGGCAGAGTATAGGCCCGACGCTTCAGCGCCATCCATTTTCAGGGCTAGTGGCTTCGGCAGGGGAGTTGTTACACACTCCTTAGCGGATTCCGACTTCCATGGTCACCGTCCTCCTGTCGTAAGCAACCAACGCCTTTCATGGTATCCCATAAGCGTCGACTGAGGTGCCTTAACTCTGCGTTTGGTTCATCCCACCGCGCCAGTTCTGCTTACCAAAATTGGCCCACTTGGTACTCTGGACAGAAATCTCGTGGCATCAACGTTCAAGCAAGCCAGAGATCTCAGCCATTTGAAGTTTGAGAATAGGTTGAGGTCGTTTCGGCCCCAAGGCCTCTAATCATTCGCTTTACCAGATGAGACACGCATGAGTTCTTAGAAATCGCGAGGGCCAGCTATCCTGAAGGAAACTTCGGAGGGAACTAGCTACTAGATGGTTCGATTAGTCTGTCGCCCCTATACCCATTTCCGACGATCGATTTGCACATCAGAATCGCTACGGACGTCCATCAGGGTTTCCCCTGACTCCGTCCTGACCAGGAATAGTTCACCGTCTTCGGGTCCCATCATGTACGCTCCGGGTGCGCCGCTTCTCGCAAAGAGAACGAGACGCCCCGGGAGTGCGGGGTCGCATCGTGACGCGACCCATCCTCCCTCGCTCGGCGCAAGGCCGACCTTCACTTTCATTGCGCCATTAGGCTTTAGAGTTCCCAATGACTCGCGCGCATGTTAGACTCCTTGCCCGTGATTCAAGACGTGTCCTGAAAGTACCCAAATCAGTAGCGTCGCCGACCGGTATATCATGTTGAACAGCCAGTCCTAGGACACCGCCAACCAACAGCTGGCCAGGCCGGTGACGGCACAAGTTCCGTAAAATCCGGGAAAGACTGGCCTTGCTTGCGGCGGGCCGGACGCAGTTCAAAGTTGCGGCTCGATACCGTGCGAGTACCGCCGGGCAGCTGGTCAAGACAACCGGGGGTCTGTCAGCCACATGACGCCGTGCAGCGTCGTACACATGACAGGCACCCACCCGGGCCGTAGACCGACACCCAACGGGTCGCGACGTCGTACTAGGGGAGAAGTGCACGCCGATGACGCCAGGCAAAAAACCACACGGACGTGTACTCCAAGGCCGAAGTTTTATGGCATCACGAACCGCGCACGTGCCTGGATCGCTGACGATTAATCTCCCCATTCGACCTTTTGGGTTTCTCAGGTTTACTCCTGAACGGTTTCACGTACTCTTGAACTGTCTCTTCAAAGTTCTTTTCAACTTTCCCTCACGGTACAACCACGAGACCGATAGCGAACAACGCTATCGGTCTCGTGGTTGTATTTAGCCTTGGATGGAGTTTACCACCCACTTAGAGCGGCACTCTCAAGCATCCCGACTCTAAGGAGAGACCCTCCCGAAACGCGTCCCGGTCGCTACAGGCCTGGCACCCTCTACGGCTAATTGGCCCCATTCAAGATGGACTTGGACTCGGGCATACGCCTCGGGATAAGTGGATCCTCCCAAACACTACATTTCCCGGCGACAGTGCTGCGGGCTTCAGTGCTGGGCTATTTCCTGTTCGCTCGCCGCTACTAAGGAAATCCTGGTTTGTTTATTTACCTCCGCATAGTAATATGCTTAAATTCAGCGGGTCGTCTCACCTGCTCTGAGTTCGTCGATCTTACAAACGAGTTGAGACTCATGATATCGCTCAGAATCTTCTTATATACCGGTCTTTCGCGCGCGAGAGCACTTTGGAAATTAGAGTCACACCGAGGAGCTTCCCGTTCGGTGGGCTTTTTTTCGTGTTATGGGGGTACCCACTCACGAAGGCGAGTTCATGCAGCATGCACACGGCTTCGCAGTCGTATCTGTCCTTCAAACTACAAGTAGCCCTGGGACTCGATCGACCGGCCGTGAGCGACGCGTTTTAATACGGTGAACAGCGACTCGCAAGGTACACGCTCACACTATTACACGGTTGGCGGACCCGCTCTTTGTGCTCGGAGCTCTGTGAGTTTCCATTGCTCTCGACAACACACGATTGGCGCGGTACGATTCAGCATATCGCTCAATCTCTCAAAGAATCGCGATGTAGTACTACAAAATGATTGTTGTCCGTATAGCACCGCTCTCGCAGCCAAAATATTGACGTGACACAGAAGCACAGGAAGGGGCGGGGAAGAGATACGCGCGCGCGCTCGATGTGCAACGTCGTAGGCGACGCGTGAAAAATACATGTTTCGCTCGCTTCCATTCCGATTGCGCGTTCGATAAGTCGGCGGTGCGCGGTAACACGAAAAAAACCATCGTCGGACGAAAAGTTGGCCGTCCTTTTGGTGTTTTTTTGGGTGCCCACCGAACTTGGAGTCCGAATGTATAGCATATGCAAGAAGAAACTTATCCAGCGCGCGCGCGATAACGTCAGGGCACTTCTCTGTTCGCCGCTCTCTCTCTCTCTTTCTCTCCGAACACCATTCGTCGCGTTCAACGTGTCGTCAGATATTTATGAAAGGCCGACGATTCATTTCAAACGACGCCGACGGCGAGAACCTGCGCGGTGATCCACACGCGTCGACGAACGTTCACAACGTTCGCTCTGCCAGGATGGAAGAGCGGTTTCTTTTGTGTAAATGACCCTCAGCCAGGCGTGGTCCGGGAATTGGAAATGTCGATGTTAATGTGTCCTGCAGTTCACAAGTTGACGCGCAATTACCAGCGTTCTTCATCGACCCACGAGCCAAGTGATCCACCGTTCAGGGTAATCAATAATATATTGGTTTCATTACGAACTTGTCTTTCTCGACATAATCTTGACAACGTGAAAACACAAGCCGGACAGAAGGAGCATCTGCGTGCGCAAACGCGCGACTGGCAGCGCCTTCACATACCGACAAATGAAATTCGACGCGGGTCAAGACTTTCCGAGAGGCACACGAAGCGGCTGTCACGTGACAGCGACAGCAAACCGGACGAAAGTTGGACCACAAGTGATCCGAATCGCGAGCTCATTCGCACAATAGGGCGAGAATTTCTTTCCAAAACCTCGGTCTCGACAGGTACACCGTGACACACATCGGTTGCATATTAAACAACAGGGAGTCACGGAGTCGATATCCCCGAACGAAGGAGATAGAAAGACACGAAGAAGGGCAATGTTTGTTTGTAAATGTTTGCTTGCAGCTATCTCCAAAGACTCTCCATGCTGCCGTTCGGCCGCAGGCTGCCCACGAAGAATGAATCTTTCGTCACGGAATTGCAGGAGGCAAGCGCGCGCGCTTGTCCTTCGTCCGAGTGGAGAGGCCCAATAGGCTAGAGCTCGACAACGGGCACCGAGAGACACATACGCGACTAATACGATCGCGCATCTACAATCAGAAATTGAGAACTCGGCGCTAAAACGCGTTCATCCACATTTGTGGCGTGTGTGTCTCTCGTGACGAGGCAGATACACCCCGGCGGCGTCGGAAGTACATCAACAGATGTGGATACATGAATACGCGACTAATACGAACGCAATGGTAATATTGCATGTGTTCATCCATCGAGAGACACTCCCCGAAAACCGCTCTCCGTGAGTAGTGTTATCTCTCACACTCTGGCAACACACGCCACAATATTACTTGATGTAATATTGTATCCTCGGCCGGTGATACGAGCGCGATGCGTCAGCGCCTCTCGACACCGTCGGGATTTTTTCTTCGTACACTTTCTTTCGCTGTGCTTGTGCAAGAGGGGTACGTTAATGATCCTTCCGCAGGTTCACGTACGGAACCCTTGGTACGACTGTAACTTCCGCTAAATTATCAAGTTTGGTCATCTTCCCGGCAACATCGGCAATGCCGTAACATTGCCGCGCACCAGTCCGAAGACCTCACTAAATCATTCAATCGGTAGTACCGACGGGCGGTGTGTACAAAGGGCAGGGACGTAATCAACGCGGGCTTATGACTCGCGCTTACTGGGAATTCCTCGTTCATGGGGAATAGTTGCAAGCCCCAATCACTAGCACGAAGGAGGTTCAGCGTGCTACCCGGGCCTTTCGGCCAGAGAAGACACGCTGATTCCTTCAGGGGTTCGCGCGTGCGGCCCAGAACATCTAAGGGCATCAGATACCTGGTATTGCTCAATCTCGTTCGGCTAGAAGCCGCCTGTCTCTCTAAGATTTGTTTGTACGTCGGTAGTAAAAACCGCCCTCCAGATCCGGGGGCCTTCGAGATACCAGAAAGAACGCCTATTTAGCAGGCTAGCGTCAATCCTTCCGGTGTCCGGTCCTGGTGAGGTTTCCCGTGTTGAGACAAATTAAGCCGCAGGTTCCACTCCTGGTGGTGCCGTTCCGTCAATTCCTTTAAGTTCCAGCTTTGCAACTATACGTCCCCCGGAACCCAGAAGCTTTGGTTTCCCGGAAGCTGCCCGCCGAGTCATCGGAGGAACTTCGGCGGATCGCTAGCTGGCATCGTTTATGGTTAGAACTAGGGCGGTATCTGATCGCCTTCGAACCTCTAACTTTCGATCTTGATTGATGAAAACATTTTTGGCAAATGTTTTCGTTTCTGTCCGTCTTGCGACGATCCAAGAATTTCACGTCTAACGTCGCAATACGAATGCCCCTATCTGTCCCTATCAATCATTACCTCAGGGTTCCGAAAACCAACACAAAAGAACCGAGGTCCTATTTCATTATGCCATGCACACAGTATTCAGGCGAAAATAGCCTGCTTTAAGCACTCTAATTTGTTCAAAGTACTCGTACCGGCCCACCTCGACACTCAATGAAGAGCACCACGATGAGATATTAGTTGGATCGCCCGGTTAAGAGCTGAGCCCAACGGTAGGACGTCTCACGCCATGCTAGTTAAACACCGCGAGCGGTGAACCAACATCGTGACAGACAGATTCAACAGAATTGCATCGAGCATCCCGAGTGTGGACCGATCGACCATCCTATCGGGACGCGTAGAATTTTTTCGTCGAGGCACAGGCCGATCACCTTTTTTCCCGAGGGAGATGAAATACTTTCGTGGAGTTTCCCGAGTGTGGACCGATCGACCCTCCTATCGGGACGCGCAGAATTTTTTCGTCGAGGCCCAGGCCGATCACCTTTTTCCCAAGGGAGATGTAACTTTTTCGTCGGTTACCCCGAGTGTGGACCGATCGACCCTCCTATCGGGAAAGATCGAAGTTTTTCCTCTAGGAACAGTCCGATCACCTTTTAACCAACAAAGATCGAATATTTTCGGGGTGTATCCCGAGTGTGAATCGATCAACCCTACGATCGGCTCACGCGGAATTTTCCGCCGACGCACAGGCTGCTCACCTTTTTTCCAAGGGAGATAGAACATTTTCGTCGGGTTTCCCGCGTTCGGACCGATCGACCCTCCTATCGGGACGGATAGGAGTTTTTCCTCTAGGCACAGGCCGATCACCCTTCTTCAAAGGGAGCCGGCACACTTGCGTCGAGTGTTCCGAGTGTAGACCGATCGACCATCCTATCGGGACGCGTAGAATTTTTTCGTCGAGGCACAGGCCGATCACCATTTTCCCAAGGGGGATGGAATATTTTCGTCGGGTATCTCGAGGTGGACCGATCGAGCCTCCTATCGGGACAGATAGAAGTTTTCCGTCCAGGCACCGGCCGATCTCCCTTTTCCAAACGGAGCCGGAACACTTGCGTCGAGTATCCCGAGTGTGGACCGGTCGACCGTCCGGCTTGACCCTACGATCGGATCAAGCGGAATTTTTCAGCCGAGGCACAGGCCGATCACCTTTTCCCCAAGGGAGATGTAACACTTTCGTCGAGTATCCCGTGTGTAGACCGATCGACCAGCCTATCGGGACGCACAGAATTTTTTCGCCGAGGGACAGGCCGATCACCTTTTTCCCAAGGCACATGGAATATTTTCGTAGAGTATCCCGAGTGTGGAACGATCGACTCGACGATCGGGACCCGCGGGATTTTTCCCTTAGGCACCGGCCGATTACCTTTTTCCCAAGGGAGATGGAACATTTTCGGCGGGTATCCCGAGTGTGGGCCGATCGACCATCATATCGAGACACGTAGAATTTTTTCGTCGAGGCACAGGCCGATCATCTTTAACCCAAGGGAGATGAAATATTTTCGTGGAGTATCCCGAGTGTGGATCGATTGACTCCACGACCGGGACACGCGGAATTTTTCAGCCGAGGCACAGGCCGATCACCTTTTTCCCTGGGGCTGATCGAATATTATCGTCGGGTATCCCGAGTGTCGTCCGATCGACCGGCCTTTCGAGACAGATCGAAGTCTTTCGTCTAGGCGCAGGCCGATCATCTTTTCCCAAAGGGAGACGAAACATTTTCGTCGCGGATCCCGAGTGTGGACCGAACGACTATCCTATCGTGAAACGTAGAATTCTTTCGTCGAGTCACATGCCGATCACCTTGTTCCCAAGGCACATGGATTATTTTCGTGGAGTATCCCGAGTGTGGATCGATCGACTCTACGATCGCGACACGCGGAATGTTGCCGCCGAGGCACAGGCCGATCACCCTTTTCCCAGGGGCTGATCGAACACTTGCCTCGTGTATTCCGAGTGTGGACCGATCGACCCGCCTTTTGGGACAGATACAAGGCTTTCATCTAGGCGCAGGCCGATCACCTTTTCCCAAAGGAAGATGGAACATTTTCGTCGGGTATCCCGAGTGCGGACCGAACGACCATCCTATCGTTACACGTAGAATTTTTTCGTCGAGGCACAGGCTGATCACCTTTTTCCCAAGGCACACGGAATATTTTCGTAGAGTATCCCGAGTGTGGATCGATCGACTCTACGATCGGGTCACGCGGAATTTTTTCCCCGAGGCACCGAACGATCACCTTCTTCCCAAGGGAGATGGAACATTTTCGTCGGGTATCCCGAGTGTGGGCCGATCGACCCGCCTATCGGGACATATAGAAGAGTTCCGTCTAGGCACGTGCCGATCACATTTTCCCAAAGAGAGACGGAACATTTTCGTCCGGTATCCCACGTGTGGGCCGTTCGACCGGCCTATAGGCACAGATGGAATTCATTCGCCGAGGCGCAGGCCGATCACCTTTTTTACAAGGCAGATGGAATATTTTCGTAGAGTATCCCGAGTGTGGATCGATCGACTCTACGATCGGGACACACGGAATTTTTGCGCCGAGGCACCCGCCGATCACCTTCTTCCCAAGGGCGATGGAACATTTTCGTCAGGAATCTCGAGTGTGGACCGATCCTACCGTCCTAACGGGACCGGTCGAACTTTTTCGTCGAGGCCCAGGCCGATCACCCTTTTCCCACGGGAGACCGATGATAATCGTTGAGTGTCCCGAGTGTAGACTGATCCAACCGTTCTACAGTAACGGAGACAATTCTTCGAACCTTCGCGCATTTCTCGACTACGTAGATTATTTTTGGACGACCATTTCTTGACTCAGTCGATTTTTCGAATCGACGCGCACTGCTCGACTTGGCCAATTTTCGACGACCGCAAAGGATACGGGGTCTTATGGCGTTCGATCGTAATCCCGCGCCTGCCGGTTCGCTCCTCATGATACGGCCATCATTCGCACCACCGGCCGAGTCGAGTGACTTTCCAGCACTCTGAAAGCTAAGCAGGCTTCTACACGAGAGCTGGTCGTTCGCAGCTCACACGTCTAGGAGGTCCCTGAACAGCAAGCACCTACGGACATGATTATTATTGTTCTATTTTTTTTTGTAGCTATCGAGCTTTCGCTCTTTGGTACCTTGAGTCAGTTGTTTTTAGGTTTTGATGTTTTAACCCGATACAATCACCAAGTTAGTTTTTGATTATGTTTTGTGTATGTTTCGTTTTTGTTTTTGTTTTTGTTTAATATCTTACTTAATATTTTTATGTTATGATTTATTGCGCTTAGAATTTGTCTTTTTAACGTTCTTGTTTATTTGTGCACTTGTAGAGTTGTTTGGCCACGGGGTAAGCCCCGTGTTTCCATCCGCGCCGCGTGGAGGCGAACTCCGTTGTGCTTGCTGATACAATTTCGCTTCTTATTTACACTATTCACACTATTTACTCTATGCCGAGCGCGACCACGTTTCCGTCGTCTCCTTGTTCGTCATCTCGTACAGCCTGCGCTGCCGTTCCTTCATCTCGTCTGGCAAGCGCCAGGTCTGCAAATCTGGCGAAGACTTCATAGGCCTCTTTGGTTTCAATCAGCCGATGTAGCTCCTCAGCCATTACCGCTTCTAGCGGTTCTCTGATATCCGCATAATAAGGGTACTCTAGTAAGATGTGTTCTGTGGTTTCTTCTCCTGTTCGGCAGAAAACGCCACTCGGTTCTTCGATCAAGTTTCGGCGAAACAAAGTCGCCTCGAGCGACCCGTATCCCGTGAGCAGCGAGCCACATCTTCTGGATGGCTCGAACCATGGCCTGCCCTTTCCGAATGCGAACTTGACGTCTTTAATGAACCTGTATGTAGTCCGCCCATGTAGGCGAGCGTTCCAGCGCGCCTGCCATTCTCGAAGATTCAGATCCGGTCCATTATCCTCTTCGTTGTTGGGTAGGAACCTTTAGTCCAGCCAAGCAACGTGAAGATTTTTCTTGATTTTAAGGGTTAGTCCTTGCCTTATAACCTCTAAATCTATTGGGAGTGTTCCGCAGATCACTTGCATTGCTTCAGTTGAGACCGTCCTGCAAGCCCCAGATAGTCCGATGAGAAAGGCCCGCTGTGAGCCGCTTATTTGTCGCTGCACCGTTACCCTCGTCGCACGTGTGTACCAGGCCACAGCTCCGTGCGTGCAAATCGGCACGAGTGCTGCTCTGTACCAGATGCTTAGAGTTCTGCGCTTGATGCCGCATTCGGCGCGCGCGCGCGTCTTTTCACCGTCATGGCATACGCGATCGCTTTTTGTCTAAGTTTTTTCGCGTGCTTCTCAAAGTTGAGCTTGGAGTCCAGAACTATGCCCAAATACTTGTACTCGTTGACGAAGGCTATGACCTTGCCATACATACTTAAAATCGGGGGCCTGTTTTTGAAGTTGCCCTTGATTGTCATCAATTTGCTTTTTTGCCATCAGAGCTCAAGCTTGTTGCTGCAACACTATTCTGCAACCAGGTTCACAACTTCTCGCTCAGTTGTCTCGACTCTTCGTCTTGAATCGCCTTCAACCATAAAGAGAAGATCATCTGCATAGGCAACAACCCCAATGCGACCTTCGTCCCACCGTGCGGCTGTCCGAGTCAGCAGGTCATCCAGTATCCAGTTCCAGGCCAAGGGACCTATGATGGACCCTCGCGGGCATCTTCATCTGACACTGCGGGTGTACTTCTGAGTCCTGTTTGCTATCTGGACCTTCCTCCTCTTGAAGTACGACTTGACAAGATTTATAATCTGTGAACTGCACCCAGCTAATCTCAACCTGGCTATGATGGCGGGCCACCATAGACTGTCGAATGCTCCCGTTATGTCAGCGAAGATTGCAACGACAAACTTCTCCCTGGTGGTTCGCAGCTCCTCCCGCAGCCGGAGCAGAGCATCGTCCGTCTAGTGACCCTTCTTAAACCCTTGTTGGGCGTTGCTGTTGAACGTGGCCTCATTGTATGTGACCTGTATGCGCCCTACAATTACCTTCTCAAACACCTTGCTCACTGAAGGGAGCAGGGCGATGGGTCTGCAAGACGAGATGCCGTCCCTGTTGCTTTCCGGCTTCTTTAGGATGGCTCTTACGTGAACAACACAAGGATGACCTCCTTTTTTACCTTCCATATTCCCTTGACAATTTCCACCGGCATACCATCAAGCCCTGGGGCTTTCTTAATCTTGCACTTGGTCAGCGCCTTCTCCATCTCTCTAGCGGATATGGGCGCCTCGACGTTGGCATTGCCATGCTGGCTATTTAGTCTCAGCAGCCTGTTCTTCGTCCTCGTTGTTCCTGTGATCATTAGGAGCGAATTTCTCTGAAAGCGCTTTTGCAGACTCCTCCCATGTGATGACATATTTTCCGCCCGCAAGCTTCAGCAAGCCAAACATTCTCGAGTCTCTGATTTTGTTAGTCGCAATTTTATGCACGAGACTCCATGGGTCGTTGCTGCCCTCTCGTCTGACAAAGTCCCGCCAGGACACCTCTTTATTCCTGCGGACTTGGTTCACAAACGCATTTCTCTTCCTGCGGTATTGTCCCACTAGCTGCCTCACCTGGGGCAAGCCGAGTCTTCTAGCACGCGCCAGTTGCTTCTTCGCAACTCTTACTTCTCTTCTTCGCATTTCCAGCTCATCGTTCCACCAAGGGATTGTTCTGGAGCATTCCTTTCTGCGTGGCATAGATTCTTCACAGATCTTAGTGGCTGCCACGTTGAATTGCTTGCAGGCCTCGTCAGCGGTTCCTCTTTGCATCCGATCCAAGGTATGTTGGTCGAATTTATCCTTGACCTTTTCGTCAAAGACTGTCCAGTCCGCTTTGCGGATGTTGAAACCGTTTTTCGTATGTATTTGACGCCGAGGTCCATCGAGGGGCTCTTCTATCACGATCTGAATTGGGTTGTGGTCACTGCTGCAGCACGTGTTGGCGACCATCCATCCCGTTATTGCTCTTAAAAGCGAGGTCGATGCCAGCGATACGTCTACGTTAGATTGTCCAGCTGCGGACGCGAAGGTTGTGACGTCGGATCGCTAATTTAGGATATTTAGTTCCTCTAGTACTTCTCCTCCATCGTCTATATCGTTCGAATGCCAGTTCGGCGATCTCGCATTGGCGTCCATGCATATGAGTACACGCGCGTCGCATATACGCTCGAGTTTTCCTTCAAGTCTGTTTAGTATGTCTCCTACAGGGCCCGAGACACGGCAGTAAACGCTCGTTAGCGTAAAGACGATGTTATCGCTTCGAATTTCCGCGCACAGGATGTATTCATTATCTTCCCCTGCGAGTTGAAAGGCGCTTACCGTGTTGGTATTTATCACTATGGCCACCCAGGGTACGCAGCCCTGTGGCTGGAGCACCTCGAGTGGCAAGACTCCATAGCCCATTACATTTGTCCTGTAGACATATGGCTCCTGTATGCAGGCGACATCATTCGCCTTTCTCAGCATGAGTCCCTGATCTCAGACGCCACATCCATAGATCTCTGCGCGTTTATCTGCCGAACTTTCAGTGCCATTTTATCCGGCTCTGATATAGGTCGAGTTGCCTTCGGTACTCCGGGCAGTTTTTGCTTCGTACTGAGTGTCCGGTGTCCTTTCTTATGTTGCGTGCGCAGGTGATGCACGATTGATCTTGTGCCTTTTCGCTACTCCCTTTGGTATGCTCGCTTGAGCCGCAGAGCTCGCAAAGATCGTGCGGGGCCGTACATTTCTGGGCGATGTGCCCATAGCCTTGGCACTTAAAGCATCGTGTAACGTTGATGTACTCGGCGATCCGATAGGACCCACACCAGACGAAGACTCTTCCTCGAGTGAGGAGTCGGCTCATTTTGGCTGCTGGTAGCTCTATAATCCAGTTAGCCTTATTGTGTCTGTTCTTCAAGAAGTGCCTAAACGTCACTTCCTTTCGCAGCATGTCTTTTTCCTCTTCCGTCTCCGCCTCGAAGTTTTTCTCTATAAGGTCTTCTTTCAGTTCTTCCGCTTTATAATCCGGGTCTACGTCGTAAACGATTACCGACGGGTAGACCTTTCCGGGCTCCACAGCCTTTAGCTTCAACTTGTCGAGGTTTGCTGCCATTACAATTTTCGCGTCTTTTTCGGAGGCTAGCGTGAGCACTAGGCCCTTCTTGCGTATTTGTCGTATAGACCATACTTTGAGTCCCGATCCCACTTCTCCCAATCCCTTCATTATATCTCTCCTTAATTCCTCGTTGCCTCGATCGTCATTTTCTGCCGCTGGTCTAATAATGATTGCTCGGGCCTCCTGTCTCACTATTGAGCCCTCCTTTCTATGACCAGCACTTCTTACTGTTGAGCCTTTGTGCTGTCCTGCGCGTCCTCGGTCTTGGTCGACCCCTCTCGTTGCCGCCGCTGCGTAGGAGGCGCCAGGCCCGGGTCCTTGTTGGACTCCCGTTCCAAGCTCCTTCATTTTATCGAGCCTTGCCTTGTAGTCTACGCTTAGCCTTTTGTATCTGTGCTTCTGTGTCTTTTCTCTTCTTAGGTGCTGCTCTATCCCCCTCCATTTCTCATGAACGTATTTTATGGCAGGTCTAGAGACCTTATTGTTGTCATATAGGAGACCGTCCTCCAATTTTTGTCGCTCAGCGTCGATATCCTCCTCAAGGTTCACTGCGACTTCCTCTGGGTCTGCTTCGCCGACCGGCACGTCGGCGTCCTGCGCCGTCTCCGTGAACTCCATATCTTTTTCTGAGCCCTTTATTTCGGCTTATGGAGAGGTGTGTTGCATCTGTTTTGCCGCTTTGATTGTTAGCTCCTCGCCTATCGAGGAGTCCGATGAGTGTCTGTTTAAGGTGCCCCTTTGGGTCTTGGCACCCTCTGTGTCAGACTTGCTGCCGGGTGGCTCCACCGTGCAATCTACCACTACCGGTTTTGCTGTACCGGCAGTTGGGGCTGGTGCGATGGCCCGTCGTCGGGCTGCGATTTCTGATGGCCTGCTATTCTCGATCACAGCGTCAGGCCTTTTGGCGGACTTATCCGTATCGTCGACACCTGATCGACTCTTGGTCTTTTCAACTTTCATGGTCTTTTGTAGTGAGTAGTGCATTCTGGTTCTTACCCCAGGCGCTGTGAGGCGCCCGGGAACGGTATAACGGGACGGCCGATACGTCGCCCGATCCATACGCCTTTACGGCCTGGAGGGCTCTATACAACGGAGAGCGCCAGGTATCCGAGGTTTGGTGCTCGCGTTGCCGGTACTAATGACTGAGCCATCCTCTCAGCCCGCACCCTACCACCGCCGCCGAAGCTTAGAGTTTGGGATTTATCATAGAGTTTGTCATCCTCGTGGCCCGGGCGGTTAAGCCAAGACCCCCGCTCCTGGGGTGCCACAAACCACCAGAGCCCGACTCGGAGAGCCCACATGCAAGCATGCGGTCCCCGCTCACCAGACTCCGGCGGGTCGTTGCGACACCAGCCAGGCCTACGGTCTAGTTGGCTGGAGTTCCCCGGGGACGCCAACCCTCATTGTGCCCCGCATGGCGAGACACAGCACCGTGGGTATAGCCCAACGCGGTATAGCCGCAATTGCGTTTCCCGGTCCAGACAACGAGGAGGTAGGCATTGGGCACTTGTGACAGCTAGATGACAGCGCTGCCATTTACAGGACCAGCACTTACGGACATTTAATCAGCTTTTGTGTTTAACGTGCCGTCTCCGCCTCTCGGCATACGACACGGCACCCATGTTCGCGGGGTCGGGATCACGCCAGACCAACGCACCGCCCCGTCCCGTTTGCTCGCGCACTAAGCGCCGAGCCCGGACGGGGCGGCTACCAATGCCAGCCCGGAGGGTAGCCCGGGCGGGCCGGTTGGCAAGGGGGGGAGTACTTTCCAACGACCTAAGCAGGGCTCTCCCTACGACCTAAGAAGGGCCGCTCCCGAGTTGAGATAAAGCGCAACTGACACGCTGCCACCACTGCCGCCACAAATCCGACTCCATGGCCGGGCCGCGGCGGCCGAAGCCACCGCCGGGCGCCCCGGCCCCCGTGTTGCCAGTATTCGCCACTGGTCGGACGTTCGTGGGCCGCCTTGGCCCACTCCGGAATAGGCTCTAACTAGCCATAGCACCGGTCCGCTAGCTCGGGTATGCGGGTGCGCCCGACCCGAAACGGCCGGGGCGTTACGACCGCCTGCGCCCGCCCCTGCGTGATCCTCTACGGAAAAACGCCCCCGACACCTACTCCACTTCCGCGGTCTGACTCCTCAGCTCGAAGACCCAGCCCGCAAAGCTCCTGAGAGCCCGGAAGTTCTCGGGAGAGTCGACTACCCCTTAAAGGTCCCATGCCCCGTCGATGCCCCACCGGACGCCCATCCCGGCCAAATCACGGCGTTCCGCATAACGCGGGCAATCCAGCAGGTCATAAAGAGAAGTCTCCTCTGCCCCTCCGCACAGAGACCCCGGGGCCGCCGAAAGAGTCCTCCGATGGAGGGTCGCATTCAGCGACCCGTGCCCCGTAAGCAGGCATCCCGCGCAGAGGCCGAAGCAGCTCCCCCTCTGGAGCGCCGCGAGCTCGGCGGGATCGGGGACCAACAGGCGGGTAGTAGCGCCCTTGGGGCAGACCCGCTACCTCGCCTGTCATTCGTCCCACACGACCCCACGCGCCTGGGACTTACCCACGGTCGGCTCCTCATCCTTCACCGCGGGAATCCCCGACGGGACAGGCAGCCTCTTCAGGACGAAGTAGGCCGCCTCGCGGTACTTCGCCACCAGATCCCACGGCAACTGCCCCATGAGCACGGTCAGCGCCTCCATAGAGACGGTGCGGCATACGTGCAAAGAGGCAAGGAGGACCGAGCACTGCGCTCTATTGAGCTGCACCGCCGCCGTCGCTCTCGCCCTCATGTAACTCCCCCAAACGGAGGCGCCGTACGGCGTGCACGGGACAAAGAGGCCCCGGTACCAGGACCCAACGGTCTGGCGCCGGAGCCCCCAGTCCCGCCGCATCACCCGCTGCAGCTGACAAACCAGGGAGTTCGTCTTCTCCCGGACCCATCGTAGGTGGGGCCCAAAATTGAGCCGCTCACCCACGAGGATGCCCAAGTATCGGACCCCACCGCCCTCTACGGCACCGCGCCACCGTCCAGGAGGACCCTAGGGTTCCTGGTGGCCGCGAACCTTCCCCGGAGCATCATGCACACAGCCTTCTCCGGGGATATCGCAACGCCCGACTCGGTACCCTACCCCCTCGCCATCTCGAGGGACTCCATAGCCCGAGTCTCACGACCTCGGCGGGAATCCCCCGATGAGATCAGCAGCGTGTCATCGGCGTAAGCGACAGCCTCGATGTTCGCGTCTCGAAGCCGCTGCAGCGAGGGGTCCAGGGCCAGATTCCAAAGAATTGGACCCGACATCGACCCCTGCGGGCAGCCCCGCTCCGCCCCCAGCTCAACTCGGTCGTACCGGGAAGCCATAAACGCCCGACAAGTGCTGAAGAAACTCCGCCAGATGCCCAATTCAGGGCATCCGGCGGCCTCCAAAATCCCGAGGATCGTGGTCGAAGGCCCCCTTGAAATCCACGAACGTGCCGAGCACGTATGGGTGGGTGGACCCTTCGACTTGCCTCATCGCCGTGTACGACGCGTCCTCGGTCCCTCTGCCAGCCCTAAAGCCGAACGGCCGGTCGGCGAGGACGTGGACATCCGTGCCCTCCAGCCTCGCCACCAGCACCTTCTCTAACAGCATACCGAGGGCTGACAGCAGGCTGATCGGTCTGTAAGACCCGGCCTCGTCGGGCGGTCTCCCAGGACCCTTTAGGATGGCCACGACACGGGCGATTTTCCACTGGCGCGGGAACACCCCAGCTTCCAGGCACCCATTATACATGGCCAGAGCCAGGTCCGGCCCAACCGTCATGAGCGCTCGCACAATGGGGACGGTAATCCCGTTCGGTCCAGCCACGCTGCCGACCTTCATCCGCCTCAAGGCGCGCCACAGCTCAACGATCGACACAGGAGCGCGGGGGTCGGGTGGCGGACGGGCCGCCTCCCCCGCAGCGTCTCCATCGGGGAGCCGCGGGAAGAAGCGCCCCAGGAGCGCCCGCGCACTCGCTTCCCAAGAGGTGGCAAGCACCCCCCCTCCCTCGCCTTAACGCCACCGATGTCAACGGGGCTCCGCCGGCCCCTGACGATCCGATAAACGTCTCCCCAAGGGTCGGCGTTACCCACCTCACCGACGAAGGACCCCGAGTCTTCCTCCTTCTTTCCGAGGAGCAGACGGTGGTAGCCTCGGTATTGTTCATGATAAGCAACCCGGAGCGCCGTCCGTTCCTCCTGAGGAACACCAGCGGGACCTCCTTCGTGGCTGCGCACCCACCGCCCCCAGCCGAGACTCGTTAAAACCCTGAATCAGGGACGTCACGGCCCCAGCGAAGGCGACGGGCTCACCTCCAGCCAGTGCATCGTGGCCCAAGGCGTCCGCCGCCCCCGCCAGGGCCGCGCCATACGCTGCGCAGTCCACGTCGACGGCCGGCCATCTGCGGACAGGCAGCGGGAGGTCGGCACCCCCGTCGGTCTGGACAAGGGCGACGCCAATAGCGTTGTGGTCCGAGTGCACCAGATCGGGCAGGACCTCTCACCCGACCCGGTACACTCCCTCCACACACCTGCCAAGAGCACCATCGATGTCCGACCGGCCCACATGCCCGTCGAACGTGAACTCCCGAGACGGTTCGTTCAAGACCTCCAGGTCGAAAGCGACGATGAAGGCCTCGAGCTGACGGCCCCTGACCTCGTTCTCATGGCCCCGGACGCGGTTCTTCGAGTGCCAGAGGCGGGACACGGCGTGTCAGTCTAAGGCCGCTAACCCAGGCGCCCCCCGCAGCTGGCTAAATGCCCACTCCCAATATTGATGGTAGCCGCGTAGGGACTCGCCGTGCCGGCAGTCCATGGCGCATAGGCACAAAGTACCAAAAACGCCGCGCACCCACACCGTATCACCCCCCTCTCGACCAGGGACGACGACAACCGCGGCATCCAGTGACGCATCGGCCAGCAAGACTGCGGACTTGCCGTCGACGCAATGGAAGACCCTCATCCACGCCGGGTTCTACGCCACAACGCCGCCCGCCCGCAAGTAGGGCTCCTGTAGGAGGGGGGCACCGTAGCGGCCCTCGACGAGCACCTGACCGATGTCTGCCATCCCGCCCCGCGAACGCCGGCAATTGAGCTGGAAGATGCGGAGCCCGACGGGCCCCGCACCCTCAAGCCCGCCGGCGAACCTCCGCGCGGGGGACCGGGTAGCCATTACTGGCTCTCGCGCCCGGGTGGGCCCGCTCCTCCACGGCGTAAGCCCTGGCCTGCACAATCACCGCCCGAAGGAGCGGGCACGCCCCGTTCATCGCCCGATGATCGGCTGCCAGTCCAACCTCCCCGCAGTTCACGCAGCGCGGAGGCTTCTCCCGCGCCGGGCAGCTTGCGGCCGGGTGGGCGCCACCAGCGCACCAGCCGCACACCTACTCCATCTTCCAGCAGAAGGCGGCGGTGTATCCGAAGCCGAGACACCGGTAACACCTGTCCGCCTCCACGTCATCCCGAACCACGCACGAGTAACACTCGAGAAACACGCAGCCCTTTACCACCAGGGCGGCTGCCACCGCGGGCACGGCCTCCAGGATCCAATGAGGCCCCTGGTCACCCGCCCGCTTGCCACTGCTCCCGAACCTACGCGCGACCACGACGGCCGCGCAGAACTTCTCCGCCCCGGTACTGGGGAGGCACTGGATGCGCAGGGTGGTGAGGATCACCTGCTCCGAAAGGTCCTCGGGCACCGAAAGCACCCCGACCCTCCACCGGGGGGGCTCCGGCGCCGTACCGGTGACCCCACCCCCGCGGATCGCCTCGTTCTTCCGGAAGAATTCGACGTATTTCTCGGACCTCGTTTCCACCAGGACACCGCCCTGGACGGTCCTCACCGCCGTGACGCAGATAACCGCCTTGCCAGGGTTCACCGACCCCTTCAGCTTCTCCTTCACGGCGGCCGGGGTCTTAGTGCCCTCCGCCGCCTTCACGAAGACCGCGTGCTGGGCGGCACGCGGACCCCTGGCCACAGGGCGCCGTGGTGGCGGCACCACTGCCCGGACCGGCTGAGACCCGCACTCTCCGGAGGAGGCAACGAGCTCACAGGGAGCCCTGACTCCACCGCGCCGGGGAACGTCGTAGGCCGTCCCGGCTCGGCCGGGGCGGCAGTGGGGGGCGCGAAGCGCCCACCCCGCACGCACCCCCTCCCTCCACAGCACGCAAACCATGGCTTCGTGTGTGGAGTGCAGGCCCCGACCTTCGCCCTGAAGGGCTGACACGCCCTGTGTGGCCGCCACCAAGCGGGACATAAGCCCCCCGACCCTCTCCTCGATAAAAGAGATGACGCTCTTGCCCACCTTGCTGGTCGGGTGCATCACAGTGGACCGGACCTCCCCAGATAGGCACTCGGCTCGGGCGACAAGGTCTACGGGGCTCACCCGCTTCGCAGCGCCCTCTCCGCCGAACGCCGTGGCCGGGACTAGATGGCCAACCGTCGGCAGGGACGAGGCCGCGAAGCCGAGCCTGCCCCCGACCCCGGGCGGCGAACATCAGGGACTCCCTACGAGCAGCGGCCGCCTTCCACGTCTTCTTCCTGCGCCGAACGCATTTCAAGGCCTGCACCCCGAAGTCCACGTCCGTGTCCGCGCTCGCCGCCAACGTGCTGACCGTCAACGTGTCCGGATCAACCGAGGCCACGCGAGCGGCCACAGGGTTCGTCGCGGCCGACTCGCCCACCTCGGACATCATCCCGTCAGAACCCGCCGCCGGGCCGTCCGACAGGGCTCCGTCTGACACCGGAACCGAGGCTCGCCTCTTCTTAGGGGGCTCCACTCCCTTCGAGCTCTTCGAGCTCTTCGGCCCCGGTCGGACCGCCGAGGCGGACGCGTCCGCCGTCGACGACCCGCCGGCCGGGTCACCGCCTGACCGAGGCGCGCGCCTCTTCACCCCGGGGGACGGCGGGGTACCCATCGGGGCACCCTGCCCGCCTCCCCCATGCGACCGTCACCGGTAGCGGCAGACCCGCCACCGGCGCCAGTCGCCACCCCCACTCCGCGAGTGGGTTGGGCTGCGGGAAACCCAGTGTCCTGTGGCACTTTTGCTGATTTACTAAATTCGGACATTATTCGTAAATCTGAGGCTTTATGCGAGAGTCCCCAACTCGACCACCTAAACCTACCCTTACTCCCCAATCCTTGGCGGGCGCTCCAGCCGGTACCCGCCGACTCTACCCTAATAAGGGCCGTGCCAGCGAGGCCGAGCAGGGTTCCCCGCTTCAAGCGCCCCACCCATGGACCAACCCTTCGCCGCCAACCACCCCGCGCCGATGATTCCCTCCCCAGAAGCCGGCTTACTCCAGTGTGGTCTCGGCGGGGGCAACACCTGGCGCCCAGCAGGTCCGCATCCTTGTGCTACCAGGCCCTTTCGGGCAGTACAGAGGCTTTTTTCACGCGTTGCTACAGGGCCGCCCACTTGGGGGAGCTACTTCCGAGCCAGGCCCTGATATTACGGCGCGGCCCCTGGGCGTGCCTGACCCCCAATCCGAAGAGGCCTCCCAGGTTTTCCGCTGTACCGTTGCACGCATTCGCCAGAGACACTGGCGGATGACGGCGCGGGGGATGCGGGGGTGCGAACGTTGTCTGGCCGCTCACCGTGGACCTGCCCGACATTGCTGGACCTGCCAGGGGCCAAGGCCCCGGTCGGTATGGCCCCACGGATCACCGTGGCACGCAAGCCCCCCCCCCCCCCCCTCACGGCAAGGCGCCGCGCATGGGGGGGCACCTACGGCCATTTATTGTGCAGGCGGAACTATACACAATGGTCCAGCCTGTGCTACATCCCCTCCAGGGCATACGCTACCGGCTTCTATCTGCTCCCACAGACCGAGAACCATCTCCATGGGGGCGGGCGATGGAACAATCCTTTGGCTTTCGCTGGATCGACTAGCGAAGAGAGCAGTTTGGCCATGCGGCGTCGGGTCCGACAGCTCTACCGAGGCGTTAGCCCCGGCGGAGAAACCGATCCCGACTCCGCGTGCTCACGGGGAACGTCGGGAAGGCCTGCTCCCGTGTCCCGCCTGCACACAACCCAGAAGACAAGGGTCTAGGAAGGGTAATGGTATATGGAGTGCGAGCCTAATGTGGGCGTGCTGTGGCGGGCGCAGCTGGGATTGCTACGGACCCGCAGGTTGGTGTATGTATGCTGTTCTGTGTGCGGATGTGTATCTGTTCGTGTTTGTTCGTGTACGACGTCATTACCTATTTCCCTGCTCTGCTTGAGATCGCGTTCGCGGGGCCCGGGGCGGAGAGGATGAATCGCGAACGTTTGCGGGTCCACCCAGCTTTCGCCGGGGGAGCCCGACCTACTCCCCGGCTAGGGCCCCGTGGGACGTACGTTCTCCTACCTGAACTACCAGGTATTGACAGGACCCGCGTTGTCTACCCTATCCGGGACGAGCTTCCTATGTCCCTCTGCTCTAGCTTCGACGTTGACGTTCCGGTGGACTATCCCCCCTTGCCCCTACTATTCGTTCCCGCCCCTCCCATGGCCGCGCACTCGGCCGCTATCTAAACCTCCCTGCGCCCTTTAGCCATCGGGCTTCCCGACGGAAATCGGCGAAGACGGTGAAGGCCTCTGCGGTGGCAACCAATTGGCGTGCCGCCACCGGCCACACCCTCCCGCCGATGAAGTCCCGCAGAGCGACACTCTGCGGTTCGAAGTTTGGGCACTTGAGGAGGAAGTGCTCGACCGTGTCCCGCCGCCCACACACGCTGTGCCCGCCCTCGACACGTCCGAGTGACGCGAGGCGCGCCCCGAATTTGCCGTGGCCGGAGATAACCTGCGTGCTGTCATTGTTCGGCGTGAACCAGCCCGCCGCCATTCTCTCCCGGATATTCCCGACGAAGGCGTATGTGGTGCGGCCATTGTCGGAAGATTGCCACGGGGGCGGCCACATATTGATCGCCTCGTTCTTGATTTTTTCGATGGCGTTAGGCGCCCTTCCCGGAATTCCCACCCCGTTTATCTCGGCTCCGTGCCCCGATCTTATGTGGTACCGCGCCCCGGCTTGCTTCAGCAGAATCTCCACTGGAGCAGCCCCTGCAACAACGCACACAGAATCGTAGGAGACGGTTCTGTATGCCCGAGTGACCGCGATCAACGCAAGTCGCTGGGCGCTTTTCAAGACTCGAAGGTCTGCCTCCTTGCAGAGGGCAGATAATCCCGCGGCGGCATCCGTCACCGTCGGGACGAAACCCACCTGTAAGTTGTGCTACCGGTCGCGGATCTAAGTCCCCACCCGACCCTAGTGATTTTTCCCAAACGCGCGAAGAAGGATGCACTCGTCCTCCTAAGATAAGCGCAATGGGAGCTCACTCCCATCTCCTTATCGAAATGGATGCCGAGATATCTAACGCTGTACTTGAAAGATATTCTAGCTGGAGCATCCCCTATCCGGATTGTCGGGTATCTGGTGGCCAGGTCAGGCCTTCTAGAAGCACGGCGCACGCGGTCGGGACGGTCTCCTCCCCGCCTTCCAACTGGCGCTCTGTGCTGCCATTCGCTCTTAAGGAGTATGGCTTCCGTATTTGTTTCGTACAATTGCAGCTTGGCGCAACGGCACCAGGTTACAATTCTATCTACTATCGATTGTGCACTGTTCTCAAGTTCCCGCCGCGGGTTTCCTTCCACCATGACCATGAGGTCATCGTCATAGGCAACAAACTTATTCGGGGCGATCTCCTCGAGGATAGTGAGGAGACCATCGAACATGAGGTTCCAGCAGGTAGGGCGAATGACCGAGCCATGTGGGCACCCTTTGGACGCCTGCTTGGAGACCTCGCTGGTTCCCCACGAAATTCCCACGCTCCTATCAGTGAAGTAATTGCGGATAACGTTGAAGACGTTTCGCGGACAATCCCGTGATTTTAGGCTATCAAGAACCAGTGGCCACCACACGGTGTCGAAGCCACCCGAGATGTCGAAGAGGAGTGCGACGGTGTACACATCCTCAGACGTGGACACCATCCTACGCAGCTCCACGATCGCATCCTCAGTCGACTTTCCCGGAACGAAGCCGTACTGCCGCTCGGAGGTTTTGCCCGGGCCCATCGACGATCGCGCAATGCGCCCCTTGAGGGCTTTTTCTAAGAACTTACCTACCACGGAGAGGAGACATATGGGGCGATACGACTTTGGGTCCTTCTGGTCCTTGTCCTCGCCCTTCAGAAGGACTCGAAGGGAGCCCCTCTTCCGGGGAGAGGGAAAGATGCCCAAGCTTAGACAAGCAGTGAACAAACGAACCAGCACATCGGGAATGACCGCGAAGAACCGCTTCAGCACGACGACCTCCAATAGGTCGGGTCCCGGGGCCTTTCCGCTCATGAGGGCTGTAAGGTGGAGAGCGAGCTCCGCTCGAGCGAAAAGCGGGTCGTCGAGAGTGTCCGGTGCAGCGAAGGCACCCTCCCTGACTTCCCGCTGTTGGGGGGTATCATCCTCTTCCCGATCCTCGGGGACGTGGGTCTCCAGGAGAAAGCTGGCGGTTTTCTCCATGTCCATCGTGGAGCCTTCGCCTCGTCGGAGTGTAATGAGCACCCTCTTAACTCGAAGCTTTTCCGACTGGAGTTTATAGACGAAACCCCGGGGCTTCTCGTTGCCGTGCGACGAGACGAAACTCCTCCAGCTTTCGAGCTTGACCCTCTTTACCTCCCGACTGTATTCCCGCAAAGAGGTGCGGTTCTGGAGCCGGATTTCGAGGCGCCGATCGTCATTCCCTTCTCCCTGCAGGGCGATACGTTGCCGGTGAACTCCTTTCTTGAGGTTAGTGAGATTGGCAGTCCACCATGGGTTGGACTTGATGAATTACTTCTTCCTGGGCATTGCTCCTTCGCAAGCCTCCGTGAGGACACTCCCGAGAGCGCCAGCCACTTCCTCGACCTCTACAGCGGACGTCAGTGGGAGGGCCTCTAGCCGCTGCGCCGACAGGTCGGCGAGGGTCCAGTCGAACCGCTCCCAGTCAGCTCTTCTCACGTTGAACCGGCCGACAGCGAGGCACCCGTCATTTCCCTCGGCCTTTGGCACCCTCAGACCGACGTCCAGAGCGTTATGATCGCTCGTTGTCCATTCCTGTCGCACATTCACTCACCGACGAAGCGGCTTATGGGAGGTGACCCCTAGGTTACGTCGATCTAGGACGAACCCGTGAACGCCCAGAAGGTGGGCGGCTGGTTGACATCGTTGTGGACGGTGTACCCAAACTGACGGATAAGCCGCTCCAGTTTGGCACCGCGCCTGACCGTGTCCTGAGGTCCCTAAAGGGAGGATCGGGCATTGGCGTCTAACCCGACCAGAACTCTCTGCCCCCAGAGCATAAGAAGCACCGTTTCGAGATGCCTGAGGTGCACCTCGATCTCGTCGGTCCACTGGACGTAGTGGGACACGACGGAGAAAGAGCAGATGGGTGCCTGCACCCTCACACAGACGCAGTGAGCGGTGCTCAGCTGCGCGACGAAGATCATCTGGAAGGAGGGGTTGCACGCCGCCACCGCCGCCCAGGGGCGTTCTGAGCGGACGGCAGCCACTCTCAATCCAGTCCCTAGCCCGTAGAAAGTGTGGCGCGTGCCTTGGCTTCGGACGTAAGGTTCCTGCAACTGCAGGACGTCCAGGCCCTTTTCGGCAACGAGCGAACGCACTTCAGCCGAAACGACCGCTGAACGCCTAGAGTTCAGCTGCAACACACTGATTTTCTAGGATGCTTGGCCGCCTGGTGCGGCCACATTTACCACGGAGCCTGTCAGGAGTGGGGAGGGCTTGGACGGCGACGTTTCTCACTACCGCAGCGCGCGCAGCCTCGGTCGGCTGGGTTACTGTCCTAGCATGGTTCCCCTCGTGTCTAGAAAGAATGATTCGAACGGCGCGAAGGCCAAATTCTTGATACCGGGCGCGGACGTTTATAAATCCGGCACGCCGGGAATAGCGCGGGTCGCCCAAGGTCGACTCGATAGGAGGATTTAGTCGCGCCCTTGCGTCCCGCCCCACACCGCGGGTGTTCGGACGCGTGACCAGGCCTCCCACTCGTCCATACCCAGACATACCAGCATTCATACCGTTGTGTTTAAAAGTTCCCATTTAATTCCCACGAGCATGGAGGAAGTAGGGGGTTCACCCGGGGCATAGCCACCTATGCCCGGCTAGAGGGTAGATACAACAGGGTGCCCCCCGGTGCCCTGATGGGATCGTTGGCGGCTGCAGCAAACAAATATAAACAAAAATATCCTCCGTGCAGCCAGCATACCCTGGACACGATGCCTCCCACCACTGGTCTCGGAGGTTTTGGCCGCGCACACTGGGGCAGGGACGGACCTCTATCGCGTGATGAAAAAAAAGATAAATAAAGCCAAAGAAAGTTGTAGATTTGTTGGTGGGGGCACTCGGTTCCGTGCCACCACCACGACCAAAGCCGCGGCAGAACCGGGCCCAAGATACCCTAGCTGAAAAGTAAAAACAACTCTATTACGTGGGAGGACTCCGTGTGGTCCCTACGGTGCGTGAGTCCAAGGAAACACGCCTCGCATGGTCCCGTGGACTTTATCCGGTGTCCCCTGTCGTCACCCCCTCTCCCAGTGGCGGGATAGGGCGCCGAAGGAGGGGGGGGGGTCGCCTCGGGAGAGTAAAGGAGGTGGGAGGTGGTAGGGGGTAGGTGCAGGATCGTTGGGAGCCTTCACTCCGTTCCCCAGGGATCCGGGCGGGGCTGGCCCTCGCATACCAATGGGGGGAGGCACCGGAACAAGGCGACAGAGGTCAGCAGACAGGCTGTCTGAGCCGTTTGCGTCATTTGCACCCTGAGGCAGTCACCAGTCAGGGAGTGCCTGGCGCCCCTTGCACTCACCGTACATCCGCCAGCCTGCCTCAAGCGTGCATCAGATATCGCGATCCGCAGCGTGTATCAGTTTCGCACTCCATCGCCCAGCCCAACATCCGCCGCCGGGGCGAGCGGGAGGGGCCCTCACGATGCCGAACCCCCTTAGGGGGAATTGTGGAAACCCTTAAATGTCTCGCCCCGGATTCGGTCTGGAGCGGGAGTGCAAAGGGTCCCGAATAGCCTGCGCAATCGGCCGTTTCCGCCTCTAGGGCGGCGCCGTTGCCCGGCTCCACCACGGGGAGGTATGCGCAGGCACATGAACCTAAGGGGGAAAGCGGAAACCGCCCTTAAGGTCGCGGGAGCCTAGGTCGTAGGAGCCAGCACCTACGGACAGATAAATGTCGTTTGATGTTACTTCCAGTACCTGGTCGCCGACCCTAACTACACGGCTCCCATGAGCGCGGGGTCGAGAAAACGCGCGACCAACGCGGCCCCGCAAAGCGGTACCTACTGGTTCGTTCCTGAGGATGCGGGCTTCAGTCGCACTACCGGTCGAGTCGAGTAACTTTCCAATACTCTACCAGCTAAGCAGGCTGCTACCCGAGCTGGTGGTACGCAGCTCACCCGTCGGAACACTCTAGGAGGTCCCTAACCAACATACGGCCTAACCACTGCCCCCACGAGTCCAACCTCAATGGCCGGGACCGAGTACGGGCCGGTGGCCCCGCAGCCCCCATGGTACCAGTCCAGATCACTGGTGGGATATTCGCAGCACATAGTCGTGCTGCTGCACTTCGACGGGCCCGACCCGTTGGCCGTGGTAGGCCAGCTGGAACGGCGGTGTCGCCACTCACCGAGGCCCCCACAGTCCTCATCCCATAGGAATCAGTCCATAGGAGCTCTCCTGCCGCATCCGCTCCTACACACACCCCCATTCACGGCACATGCCCATTCATTCCGCACACCAGATCCACGCCCCAGACATTCACACTCTCACTCACCCATCCCCGTTCACTCACACATACTCCCTCCTTCTTGCAAATGCCTTTTTCGCGACCACCCATACGTTCATACTTCTCAATGTCCGAGTGCACCCCACTCACATCCACGCGCCCATTCCCATCCACACGCACCCCCCCCCCCCCCCCCATGCATCCAAATCTCTCTCATCCTTATACATCGGGCACTCATGCAACACATTCTTCCAGTCCACGCACTCTTCACCGCACATGCAACTCTCACTCCCCGCCAGTCCCCGTTTGTACAAAAACTCATTCATACTCCCATGCCCGGAGAGCAGGCAACTCGCACTCATTCCGAAATCAAACTATCCCTTCCTACACGCAAACCTCATGTCCATTATCCATTCATACGTCACCCGTCGCTTCTCACTCACGTTCAACCTGTCCTGCCATACCTCAATCGCTCTATTATGCAACAACTTCTTACCCTCATTCACACTCAACCCTTGCATCGTCAGCCACCAGATCATTCTCAATCGTACGCAAATCAATCTTATACCTGAAGCACACGTCCCTACACATACACTAGAGGTCCCAAGGCAGGTCCCCCATGAGGACCTGCATGGCCACCGTCGAGACCGTCCTACAGACACACAGGCTCGCACACATACCTCCTCTCGGACATCTATTCACCATTTCCCTTCCATACCTATACCTCATCACCCCACCCGATACACTCATACCAAACAACCTACACGCCGCAAACAAACCCTTCTGCAACACTCTCACTGCCTTCCTCCGCAGACCCCATTCGCTCCTAAGCACACGCTGCAACTTCCCCACCACTCCCATCATTTTCTCCCTTATACACTCCAGGTGCAGCCTGAAAGCCACTCGCTCACTCATCCATACTCCCAGGTACTTCACTCGCTCGACTTCAAACGCTCACCATTCACACGCACACTTGTCCTTCGGTTCACACTCATGCTTCCTTCCATCAACATCATGACCGTCTGTCCCGAGTTCACATGCAATTCCCCGCTCGCTCCCCATTTGCACGCCATCCGCATCCCTTCGCCCACTTCTCGCTCCAGCACATCTCGGCTCCGTCCGTTCACACACAACACCAGATAATCCGCATAAGCCACACACATACACTCCTGCCCCCGCAGCCGCCACAGCAGGGAGCCCATCATCAGGTTTCATATATATGAACCACTGACGGACCCCTGTGGGCAGCCGCGCCGGACGTCCTTCCACACGACTTCATTCGCTCCAGTCGTACACACCTTTCTCTCGCAGAAGTAATCACGCCACTGTTGCCCCTCCTCACATCCCCTTTCACGCACCGTCTCAATCACCCGCGTCCGCTCCAGATAGTCAGACGCACCCCTAAAGTCCAGAAACACACCCAACACATACTTACTTTCACACACATTCACATACGTTTTCACTTATTCCCAGGCATTCTCAACAGACATTCCTTTCACGAATCCACACTGCGCATCATTCATTCTGCCAATCCCTCTTCTCTCCATCCTCTCAACCATCATTCATTCCAGCACTTTTGCAAACACAGAGAGGAGGCAGCTCGGCCTATACGAGGCCGGATCCGACCTCACTCTCTCAGGCGACTTCAACAATTTTACCAATCGCGCCTTCTTCCATTCTTCGGGGAAACGGCCGATCGTCAAACACAAGTCATACAATCGCTTCAGTCATTCCGAAATCGCTCGATGAATCACTCTCAATATTTTCGTGCATACCCCATCCAGACCAAGTGCCTTGCGCAGCTTCATTTGCACCACCGCCCTTTCAATCTCCAATCCGCCAAACTCAGCCCCATTCGCACCCACGTTCACACCCTCCTGGTCCCTCGGCGCTTCGGGCCCATCCAGGGGCATCCATTCCCGCGGCCGGGATAAATCTACTCAACAACGCATCCATACTCTCCCGTCAGGTGGTCGTCTAACCACCTGGCACTCTCACACTACTCAGACTCTCCCGCACACGCTTTCCCATACATATCTTGTACACATGACTCCATGGGTCCTGATTCCCTGTCACTCTGACGAATTGTCTCCAATTGTCCTCTTTCGCTCTATATATTTCTCTCGTATACTCCGCAAGCATTCCTCTATGATCATCCCTCTTCCTTTCATACTCCCTGTCGCTCCTCCTGGCCCGCTGGTAGTTCCGTCTGACTCTACCAACGGCCTTCTTCATGCGCTCCAACTCGTCATTCTACCATCTCATTCTTCTCATCTTCACACTCACTCGCGTCTTCAGTCGCTGCTCATTCGCCGTCAGGACCCACGCCAGAAGTCGCTCAAGCTCTCTATCCACATTCATCTCGTCCATCAGATCTGCACGCTCTCTCAGCATACCCTGCCCAATCCACACCAACCAACGTCCGTCCCTGCCCAGCCGCCTCATTAACCTCCGTTGCACACACATACACCACACGGATCAGGATCGTGTTGTGATTAACTGATTCCCCAGTCATCCTTCACACTCCATACGTACCGACACCCCTCACTCGCCCCTTGCTCCAAACTCACGTCTATGTCAGTCTTCCCAGTCGAACCATCGTACGTAAACCATTCGCTCGGCTCATTCAGCACAGCCATATCATTCCTCAGTATCCACTCATCCACATATTCGCCTCTTGCACGCGTCACCGTTCCCCCGCTGTCGCCCTTGCTGACCGCCACGGGCGACTCCGCTTTTGCATCCAGGCCTGCGAGGAGCCTCCTGCCCCTCGACGCCACACGTGCACGGTCCATGTAAGCCAGGTAGGGCTCCAGATCGGCGCCCAACCGGCAATACACGAACACTACAAACATTTCGCCGAAGTCACCTTTCAACCACACGCAGACACCATACTCATCGATACGTTCCCTTACACACACCGACTCAATCGTCCTGTCGTTCACCACAATCGCTGCCTTCACGTGTTCACCCTCATTCGCGTACTCGGTTATGGCCAGAGGCAACCCCATCACTCGTCCATCCCATACATACGGCTCCTGCAGCAGAGCCACACTCACACCATTCGCACACATGCATACACCCAGGTCGCTTGTCACCGCGTAAGCGCGCTGACAATTAACTTGTATCACATTCACGCTTCGTTCATCCATTCCAGATACGCGCCCGCTCTACCTCCGCCGCTCTCACGTATTCTGGACACTCGTCAGATAGAAGCGAGTGGCTGCAGTCATTCCCACGCAACCTGCAGTTCCTGCACGCCACCTCTCCCTTACACTATTTGGCTAAGTGACCAGTCTCGCCACACTTCAGACATACCTTCTCCCTCACGCTACACTCACGCATCATATGTCCGTAGGCGTAGCAGCCATGGCACCGCATCACACTCACGAATTCCTTTACTTTCAACGCCTACCAGTCCACAACCACTCGTCCTTCCGCACACAATACACCCTTTACCCTCGCATCCACCTCCACCACCACGTTCCCACAGGCTGCACCCTTCCTTGCAAACCTGTTCACCACCCGCACACTCTCCCTGAAATCTCTTTCACTCACTTTCCCCTTCAAATTCCTCTCAAACATCTCCCCCAGCAGGTGCTCGTTCGTGACCTCGGTCGCTATGTCAAAGACGATTAGCTTTGGGCCGATCCTCCGCGGAAGATCGACCCTCAGCCGCGACTTGGCGAACTTCGGACACTCCCGAAGCACCCGCACCTCACTTTCACTGACGGTCTCGACAGCCTCCGTTCGACTTCTCGTCTTTCTCACCGCTCATACTCTCACATTCACTTGCTTGCTCACTTCCATGAGGATGAACTCTTTGACCTGCTCACCGGTTATCTTCGAGTTCTCATCCATCGGCCTCACCACGACCGCACAGGCATATGCCCTCGTCGGCTCAGTTGCCTGAGCCACCACACCCGCCACCCGACCGCCCCCCACGACCGATCCGCCGACCGCCTGTCCCATCCCAGCCACAGTCGCATAGGACCTAGGTCCCACCATTCCCGACTGCTCTGCCACGGCAGCACCTGACGCCTCCCTCTTACTCTCCCTCCTCTCCCACTCATCCAGCCGTCCCATCAACCTCTCGTGTCTGGCCACCAGCGCCATCGCATGCTGCTCATACTTAGCCGCATGATTGCGGATTATCTCCACCACACCCTTGCTGACCTTGTTGCTCTCCCTCAAGAGTATCCCCCGCAATTTGCCACCAATGTCCCGCATCGTCGCGATCTCGCCTAGGCATTCCTGCAGACCCTCGCCCGTCCTCCGCCTCTTCACACCCGCCGCACTCGCCGCACTCGCCCCACTGAAAGCGCTCGCCCCCGAATCCCGCCTAGGACGCTCCCCACACGCGTCCACCTCCATCGGCAGCTCCTCCCCCACTCCGACGCCCCAGGGATCCAGTCGCCTTCCACCTGTCGTTCGGTCCGACCAACCGACGACCCACGCCTCGCCCCCCCGACATTTCGACCTCGGTCGTCCCCGCTTCGCCGCCTGGGCGCCGCCACGCGCGCTCGCCTAGGATCCGCCGGGCCCCACCCCCTTCTCGACCTCCACATCCCAATCGCCCGCCCGCACGCTCGCACGCCCGACATCACCCGCCGGCTCCCCGCTCGCAGGCTCGCTCGCCTCGCCACACAGTGGGGCAGAATCCCAAAAAGCTGGCCAAAAGTCAAATTTTGGAGTTGTATATATTCGTCTATATATGTTCAGATCTTGTTTACTGATAGTCCTAGGACGAAATTCCGGACCGGGCAGGTTTATACCTGCTCTAGGGTCGCCTCGACATCAGTCGACATTCAGCCGCCGTTCGGTACGCATTAAACAAGCGTACGCGTCGAAAAATTCTTGCCTGTTTCGAAGTGCTGTGAAACGGACGAAACTGTCTCAATTGTAATTCTGCAAAATGGAAAAACTTCCTGAAGGTATGCAGAAAATATAATTATGCACAGTTACTGCTTATTGTATGTTTGAAATATCTAAATTTTGCAACAAGTAAACATAAAAAATTATACATTTTTTTTCGAAAATCGATTTTGTAAAGTAGTTTTAAAAATGTCTTCGCGAGTCTCGACCTTGTTTCAACAAGAAACTGATAGTGTACAGTACTAAATATAATATACTAAAAAACTGGCTGCTCAGGAGTGCTCAACGAATAGTTAGACTAATTTTTAGGGAGAAATACGTGGCGCGACATTAACGGACGTGTGAATGTAATCCATTGTTTATTACGTTACAGCGCGTTGGTATATTTTCTGTCTATTAACATAGATTAATATTTATTTATCAATTCAATTTGTAGTATGTTCATTTATTGATTAATATTCATAGATCATTTAAATTTTAATACAGTAATTTATTATTCTAAATGTACGCTTTACGAAAATCTCAACATTTTTTAAAATATTCCTGCAAGAACTCTCAGTAGCTAGAACTGTGTTTCCCCCATGTTTGTACGGCGTAACGGTTTTCGGCAGTAAAGGTGTATTAGTGTATACGTACATAGTGTATACCTAGTGTAGACGGCGATTCGGCAAGGACTGACGAGGGGCTCCTAGAGCAGCCATGTATGAAAGAAAGGAGCCCGCCTGCTGTTCAGGCTTTATTATACCTGTTGTATACTGACACAGAGGTGATTCTTGTAAAGACAGATTTCATGTAATGTCGGTTTTTTTTCGTGCAGAATGTATGTAAATATATTTGTTAATCATTTATATCATAAATATTCGTTTTCTTTATAAATATAAAATCATTTTTAGTAGTAATAAATTATTTTTGTACATTTCGAGTCAGAACACCGTATATAGTTTTGTTAAGTATAAAATGATTTCAAAATAATGTCATTCAATTTTGTACATATTTATATTGGTATTTTACAGAGTCTTCCCAATCTTCAAATATGGAATTATCAAGAAGAGATGTTTTTTTCATGGTGAAAGACAGTTTAAAAAACGAACAGAAATTCGTTATTGGAGTTTTGAAAGATGCAATTTTCAAGAAAACAGAACATGTGATACAAGTAGACGAGGATGAAAAGTCATTAGGACTGTTATTTCCAAATTTTCGATCCAGATAGAAAGCAGCAAATAGAGGCCAAGAAAAGTTTCTAAAAAATAATGAAGAATGGTTGAATGGCACCGTATGTTTTTCAACATTATCCGATACTGAATGCACAACATCAACATCTGAGAAGATTGTGAAGAATGATGAAAAAGGAACATCTGGACGACCTTCGAAATCCTTTGCTTCGTCCAGCGATAGATCTAAGAGGCGAAAGACTGAAGAAATACGTTCTACTTTATCTACAGAAGAATTGACGTATGCTGCTCAAATGAGTTTAAGGACTTCTGGTCAAGTGGATGCTGCTCAAGTTCTTAAAGATGTCACATCAACCAGCCCAACAAGAGCCTCAAAATATATAGCTGCTGTTCGGTCAAAAAATGAGACACCTTTAACCCCAGACGAAGCACTTTCTTTGATGATCAAGAAAGGAGAATCAAAGCGCTCTTATCAGCTATCAAGAAATGCAGCTAGAGCACGTAAATGCAAATTATACCCATCATACCATGAAGTAGAAAAAGCAAAAAATCGTTGTTATCCATCAGTTGTGTACATGAATATTACTGAGTCGTGCGCACAAATTAAACTACAGGCTTTACTTGATCATACCACATACAGAATTATACAACTTCAGGCTGATGTCATCGATACTCTAAATTCTGAAATTCTGCAAAAATTAGTACTTCAATGTAAATGGGGATGTGATGGAAGCAGCGGTCAAAGTGTTTATAAGCAAAAATTTGATGAGGCTGGAAAATCTGATGAAAGCATTTTTTATACTTCTCTGGTACCTTTGCAATTAATCTACAACAATCACGAGACGGATGAAGGAACTATTGTGTGGAAAAATCCTAGACCTTCATCTCCTCGATTCTGCAGACCAATACGATTGCAGTTTATACATGAAGATGTACAATCAACATTGAAAGAAGTTACCGACATTGAACAGCAGATTGCGGGTCTTGCACCATACACTACTGAACAAAATGAAAAATCAATTTCAGTAACCTATTGTATGTCGTTTACGATGATAGACGGCAAAGTCTGTAACGCTGTAACCGGTACCACTTCTGCACAACGCTGCTTCCTGTGCAAAGCCACCTCTAAAGATTTTAATAACATCGACAAAATTATAAAAATGGACATTACTACAGATAATTTAAGATTTGGCATATCTACATTACATGCGTGGATTCGTTTTTTCGAGTGCTGTTTGCATTTGTCGTATATGCTCACAACTCAAAAGTGGCAAGCTCGTGAAGAGGAAGTGAAAAAGATTGTGAAAGTACGCAAGGAAGACATACAGACTCAATTTAAGACAACACTGGGGCTTATCGTTGATCGACCAAAGCCAGGATATGGCAGCTCAAACGATGGAAATACCGCCCGCCGCTTTTTCGAAAATGCTAATATATCTGCTGAAATAACAGGACTCGATGAAAATTTAATTCACCGATTTCGTGTTATTTTGCAGGCAATTTCGAGCGGGTATGATATAGACGAAGAAAAATTCAAAGACTATTGTGTAAATACTGCCCGTTTAATCGTTGCTTTATATCCATGGTATTACATGGCAACATCTGTGCACAAAGTGTTGATGCACGGAGCAGAAATTGTAAAATATGCCCTTTTACCGATCGGACAACTTTCTGAAGAGGCCCAAGGGTCACACAATAAGGACATAAAGAACTACAGGTTACTTCATTCAAGAAAATGCTCTCGAGAATCGAATATGAGAGACATTTTCCATAGGCTCTTAGTATCATCAGATCCATTTCTCTCAAGCATCAGGAAATTGCCCCAGAGACCGGCGAAATCTTTACATAAAGAAGCTATAGAAATGTTAAAACAACCTGAAGTCACCAGACAAGAGATAAGGAACGATTCCGATTTGGATACAAGTGGGTCAACATCAGAATCCGAATCGAATGATTCCAACATTCAAGATGACATACAAGATTTTTGTTACTAGAAGTAAATAACAGATATTTGATTTATTGCAAATTTTGTACTCAAGAAATTGTTCAAAAATAAAAACATGGCTCAAGAGATTTTTTACTCATTTAAACCTAAAAATATAATGAAACATTTTCTATTAAAAAATATTCAAAAATTGAAAATTTTTTTGGAATCGTCTATATATCGCGTCTCCTATTTTGAAAATTAACATTCCTTTAACAAATTCGTAATCAGCGATCCCAAAAACCCTTAAGAAATATGATTGGGTATTTTTTACTGAATTATTTGACTAATTGTTTGAATTATGTCCGCCATTTTGGGTCCGCCATTTTGAAAATCGTAATTCTGATAACAGATTCGTATTCAGCGACCCCGAAAACCCCCGAAAAGAGAATTGGAGATCATTTTGGACACTTTCCGAATTTTGGCCAGCTTTTTGGGATTCTGCCCCACTGTGCGCCAGCCTCGCCCGCATCGCTCGCATCGCTCGCAACATGCGAGCCGCACGCAAGACCCGCACAGCTCGGGGCACCCGAACCGCTCGCACGCCCGCCATCCGCTCCCTCATCAGACCGCTCGCTCGCATGCCCACGTCGCTCACCGCCCTCCGCCTCTTGCATTTGTTTGCTGTTTTTTGTGCTCTGGTTCATCATCTGGATCGTACCCTCAGGGTCTCGATACCCCGAAGAATATTTTAAAGGACATCCTACGTGTCGCCCGGCTCGTATGTCCTCAGGACCGGGAAGGCTGCATACACTCGGAAGGCGCCAGGTATCCGAGGTTGGTGCTCGCACGAACGCTACTAGCGGTTGGGCCTCCCCCCAGCCAGGACCCCATCGCCGCCTCCAAAGCTTAGCGTTAGGGATTTATTATAGAGGTTGTCATCCTTGTGGCCCGGGCGGTTAAGCCAAGGCCCCCGCTCCTGGGGATGCCACATACCACCAGAGCCCGACTCGCAGAGCCCACATGCAAGTATGCGGTCCCCGCTCGCCAGACTCCGGCGGGTCGTTGCGACACCAGCCAGGCCTACGGTTTAGTTGTCTAGAGTTCCTCAGTAGATAAGGACATTCAATCACCTTTTGTTTTTAACGTGCCGTCTCCGCCTCTCGGCCTACGACACGGCGACGCCCCCCCCCCCCCCCCCCCCGCAGCGTCGCCATCGGCGAGCCGCGGGAAGAAGCACCCCAGGAGTGCCCGCGCACTAGCCTCCCAAGAGGTGGCAAGCCTTCCCCCTCCCCCCCCCCCCCCCCCCCGCCACGATAACGCCGCCGATATCAACGAGGCCTCGCCGGCCCCTGAGTATCCGACAAACGTCTCCCGCAGGGTCGGCATCACCCACCTCGCCGACGAAGTACCTCCAATCCTCCTCATTCTTTCCGAGGAGCAAACGGTGGTAGCTCCGGTATTGCTCGCGGTATGCAACCCGGAGCGCCGCCCACTCCTCCTGGGCTCGTCTCGCAAGCCGCCTTGCCGAGCCCAGCTCCCGGCACCACAAGCGGGACCTCCTTCGCGGCTGCGCACTCGCCGCCTCTAGCTGAGACTCGTTAACGCCCTGAATCAGGGACGTCACGGCCCCGGCGAAAGCGACGGGTCCACGTCGACGGCCCGGCACCTGCGGTCAGGCAGCGGGAGGTCGGCACCCTCGTCGGTCCGGACAAGGTTTACGCCAATGGCGTTGTGGTCCGAGTGAACCAGATCGGGCGCGACCTCCCACCCGACCCGGTACACTCCCTGCACACCCCTGCCCAGAGTAATATCGATGACCGACCGGCCCACAGGCCCGTCGAACGTGAACTCCCGAGACGCTTCGTTCAAGACCTTCAGGTCGCAAGCGACGATGAAGGCCTCGAGCTCACGGCCCCTGACCGCGTTCTCATGGCCCCGGAGGCGGTTCTTGGAGTGCCACAGGCGGGACCCGGCGTTAGCGTCCAAGCCCTCCAACACTGGTGCCCCTGCAGCTGTGTAAATACCCACTCCAAATATTGGAGGTAGCCGCGTAGGGGCTCGCCGTGCCGGCAGTACATGGCGCATAGATACAAAGCACCAAAAACGTCGCGCACCCACACCGTAGCACCCCCCTCGCCACCAGGGACGACGACAACCGCGGCATCCAGCGACGCATCCGCCAGCACCACGGCGGACTTGCCGTCGATGCTCTGGAAGACCCTCATCCACGCCGGGATCCCCGCCACAACGCCACCCGCCCGCAAGTAGTACTCCTGCAGGAGGGCGGCACCGTAGCGGCCCTCGACGAGCACCTGACCGAGGTCTGCCATCATGCCCCGCGAACGCCAGCAATTAAGCTGGAGGACGCGGAGCCCGACGGGCCCCGCACCCCACAGCCCGCCGGTGACCCTCTGTGCGGGGGACCAGCTATCCATTACTGGCTCTCGGGCCGGGGGGGCCTGCTCCTCCGCGGCGTCGGCCCTGGCCTGCACAATCACTGCCCGAAAGAGCCGGCACGCACCCTCCATCGCCCGATGATCGGCCGCCAGTCCGGCCTTCCTGGAATTCACGCAGCGGGGAGGCTTCTCCCGCGCCGGGCAGCCCGCGGCCGGACGGTCGCCTCCAGCGCACCAGCCGCACACTACCTCCTTCTTCCGGCAGAAGGCGGCGGTGTGCCCGAAGCCGCGACACCGGTAGCAGCGGTCCGCCGCCACGTAATCGCAGACCACACACGAGTGCCACCCGAGAAACACGCGGCCCTTTACCGCCAGGGTGGCTGCCACCTCGGGCGCGGCCTCCAGGATCCAATGAGGCCCCTGGCCACGCGCCCGCTTGCCACTGCCCCCGAACCTATGCGCGACCTTAACGACCGCGCAGAACTTCTCCTCCCGAGTACAGGTGAGGCACTGGACGCGCAGGGCGGTGAGGATCGCCTCTGCTGACAGGTCCTCGGGCACCGAGAGCACGCCCACCCACCTCCGGGGGGGATCTGGCCCCGTCACGGTGAGCGCACCCCCGCGAATCGCCTCGTTCTCTCGGAAGATTTCGGGGTACTTCTCGGACCTCGTTTCCACCAGGACACCGCCCTGGACGGTCCTCACCGCCGTAACGCAGATGGCCGCCTCTCCAGGGTTCACCAACCCCTTTTGCTTATCATTCACGGCGGCCGAGGTCATAGTCCCCTCCGCCGCCTTCTCGAAGACCGCGTGCTGGGCGGCACGCGAACTCCTGGCCACAGAGCCCCGTGGTGGCGCCACCACTGCCCGGACCGGCCGAGGCCCCGTGCTCCCCGGAGGAGGCATCGCGCTCACAGGGAGCCCCGACGCCACCGCCGCGGCGATCGTCGTCGGCCGTCCCGGCTCGACCGGGCGCCACGCGGGGGGCGCGGAGCGCCACAACCCGCAGGCACCCCCTACCTCCGCAGCACGCGAACCAGGGCCTCGTGCGCGGAGTGCCGGCCCCCACCTTCGCCCTGACGGGCTGACACGCCCTGACGGGCTGACACGCCCTGACGGGCTGACACGCCCTGTGTGGCCGCCACCAAGAGGGACATAAGCCCCTCGACCCTCTCCTCGATCAAAGAGGCGACGCCCTTGCCCACCTTGCTGGTCGGGTCTATCACAGTGGACCGGACCTCCCCAGCCAGGCACTGGGCTCGGGCGACGAGGTCTACGAGGCTCACCCACCTCGCAGTGCCCTCTCCGCCGAACGCTGTGGCCGGGACCAGAAGGCCGACCGCCGTCAGAGACGAGGCCGCGACGCCGAGTCTGCTCCCCGCCCCGGGTGGCGAGCGCCCCCGGGACCCGCTACGAGCAGCGGCTGCCTTCCTCGTCTTCCTCCTGTGCTGGACGCGTCTCGAGGCCTGCACCCCGAAGTCTGCGTCCGTCTCAGCGCTCGCCGCCAACGTGCCCGCCGTCAACATGCCCGGATCAACCGGGGCCACGCGAGCGGCCGGGGGGTTCGTCGCGACCGACTCGCCCCCCTCGGACATCATCCCGTCAGAGCTCGCCGCCGGGCCGTCCAATAGGGCTCCGTGCCCCCCCGGAACCGAGGCTGGACTCTTCTTAGGGCGCTCCACCCCCTTCGAGCTCTTCGAGCTCTTCGAGCCCTTCGACCCCGGTCGGGCCGCCGAGGCGGACGATTCCGCCGTCGACGACGCGCCGGCCGAGTCAACGCCCGACGGAGGCGCGCGCCTCTTCGCCCCGTGGGACGGCGGGGGACCCATCGTGGCACCACGCCCCCCTCCGCCACGCGACCGTCACCGGGAGAGGCAGAGCCGCCACTGGCGCCAGTCGCCGCCTCCACTCCGCGATTGGGTTAGGCTGCGGGAAGCCCAGTGTCCTTTGGCACCTTTGCTGATTTAATAAATTTGGACTTTATTCATAAATCTGGGGCTTTATCCGAGAGTCCCCAACTCGACTACCTAAACGTAACCTTACCCTCCAACCCTCGGCGGGGGCCGCAAACGGCACCCGCCGACCCTACTCTATACAGGGCCGGGCCAGCGAGGCCGAGCAGGGTCCCCCGCTCCAAGCGCCCAACCCAGGGTCCAACCCCCCGCCCCCAACAGCCGCGCGCCGATGATTCTGCCCCACGGAAGCCGGCTTACTGCAGTGTGGCCGCGGTGGGTGCAACACCTTGCGCCCAGCAGGTCCGCATCTTGTTGCTACCAGGCCCTGCCGTGCAGTACACAGGCTTTTTTCACGCGTTGCTGCGGGGCAACCCACTCGGGGGAGCTACTTCCGAGGCGAGCCCCGGTACTACCGCGCGGCCCCCGGGCGTGCCTAACCCCCCATCCGAAGGGGCGTCCCGGATTTTCCGCTGTACCGTTGCACGCATTCGCCAAAGACACAGGAGAAGGACGGTGCGGGGTAGCCGGGGGCGGCACGAGGGCCCCCGGACTTGTGCGAACTTTGCCTGGCCGCTCACCGTGGAACTTCCCGACATGGTTGGACCTGTCAGGGGCCGAGGGCCTCGTTGGTATCGCCCCACGGATCACCGCGGCACGCAAGCCCCGCCGCCACGACAAGGCGCCGCACATGGGGGCAGTAGATAGGGACAGAGGGAATCTCGTTAATTAATTCATGCGCGTCACTAATTAGGTGACGAGGCATTTGGCTATAGCCTGTAGCACTCACACGGCCGGCATGAACTAGATTTAGGGGGCTTAACCCCCCCCCCCCTCCCCGTTAATATTGGGTACATTGACTCTATCTTATTTAATTTAAGTTTTAATCGTTTCAACTAGAGAAGTTACGTCAAATAAAAAAAAGGGGAACAAAGCGGCAAGGTACCGCTGAAATCACAGCCAAGGACTTGCGGTAACGGGCCTAGAAAATTCAGTAAAACAGAGTTCACTCGACCACGAGTGATTTGCGAATATTGGCCACCCCCTTAAGGGGGGTGTTTCCAGGGACAACCACGTGGAGGTTTTCGCCCGGGCGCACTTGCCCGGCTCTGTCGCCGTGGCAAGGCCTCGCAGGAGCAAGGCCGCCTTACCACTCGCACCTACTTGACTTTGGCGAGCCCTAGGGTTCGCCGCCACCAAGGAGGGCTATTCTTATAATTCCCGTTATTCGACCGCGATACGTCGCAAGGCGTATCACGTCAGAGCACCAAACCTGCCACACCCACTATTCATCCAATAACGAATTAGCGATTTCTGTCTACGACCGCAACGCAATAAGCGATACGGTCAACAGATCACTTTTATTTAAACCTAACTTTATTAAAACGCGTTGCGTGCCTCGCGGCATCGCACCGCGGCAGCGATCAACAATGGGCATGACAGAGCAAGTCGCCTGATTTAACCTTAACCTAAGTTCCTCTGCGGTCTCACGGTACTTATTTGTTCTTTCTTTCGCGGAATCTGATAAATATGATTTGTTTTCGTAACGGACTGTAACGTCCACCACGATTAACTCATTCAATTTAATGACCAATTCGGGCTTTGTTAGTACCCCTGCAATATTCACCGGGTGCTCTACCATAACGGTATGCCGCACGGCTACTTTTTGCGCAACAAAATTTTTAATTTCATAATGTCTTCTAATACGCGCCGGCTTGGTCACAATACACCCCCCAATTACATGACCGAGCGTCTCCGGTTGGGAAAAACATCCCGGCACCGTATGTCCTGCCTGGCGTTGGTACGCCGCAGCACGAACCTAGTACCGAAGGTGTTCGTCCTCATCCGGAGCGCATCAATGTACCGCGAGCCGCCGAGGAGCTTAGGATCACCCGCCACTTATTCCCTATTTTATCGTGCTGGAAAGGCCGGAAGCGCTGACCATGAGACCCCAGCCGCTCCCAGTCAGCCGCTCTATTGCGTCCCGTTTTTGCCTTAAGGGCATTAAATTCGACTATGTTTCCCGGGAGCCGTGGAGGTCCCAGGGCCCGCGCACACCTCCGCGCCGACTCCCGACATTCCTCCTATTCCTAATACCCGCCATAGCGGGGTCCCGGGACTGCGATATATTTACATGCGATCTTATTGTCGCTAATTGAATAACCCTTTCAAATCTGATCAAACCCAACCCCCCCCTGACTTTGTGATGTATAAAACAATCCGTGGCGGTAGATGACACTAGGTGCAACATATCCTTAACCACCTGTCTGATACGTTGATCTATCAGTCGGAGCGTACCCTTCGCCAGCTTGTTCGTCGATAGCGAGTAGACAAACCGGGGAGGTACGTACGTCCGAAGGAGTTCAACTTTCTGTACCGGCTTAAGTCTAAGTCGCCCCACGCTCGCCACCGCCCCCCGGATTGTCGGGACCTCAGATCCCTTTAAGGAAGCTTTCCAGTGTGAAAGCCCGAAAAATCGCTGTTTTTCGCGATTTTTTTTTTTAAAGAAAAAATAATCTAATCGGTCTGGTTTTTTTTGTATATTAATTGGGTAATGAAGAATACAAAACAATTTTTTAAAGATCGATTTATTTATTAATTGATATCTATAAAAATGATGAAACAATTGTTGCAGAAAATGCACTTGGATGTGGTGTCCACGTTGGGGGTCACAATTTTGATCTGAAACAAAAAACACAAAAAGATTATTGATCGGTATATAATTGGCTTTCGTGCTATGGAGGCTTTTTTTTTTTTTTTGCAAAAATGGCGCCGGTTTGAACAAAAAGTATCGATTTTAGCATTTTTTTTGGCAGTTTTTTTACAAAAATAGGAAGATGTCAAAAAAAAAAAGCTTTCATAGCACGATAAACAATGACGTTAAGAATATTGTGTAAAAAATTCAACTCGATAGCTTTAAAACTCTGCCCTCCAAGTTGGACACCGTTTTGAAAAATGCTGTTTCGAGAAAAACGCGTTCAAAGTTTCGCTGTAGCTGTAGCGCTCCGTTGCCTTCTTCCAAGAAATGCTGTACAGTAACCGAAATAATCTGAATTTCGGCATGAAAATTTCAGGGAATATTCGGAAGAGTGTATACTATTCGATAAAGCAAAAAAAATCGATTTTTTGAAAATTTCACACTGGAAAGCTCCCTTAATACACCCCTACAAGGCCTTAGTTTAAACCCCAAATAGGCGAGGGAGAAATCCGCGCCCAGCGCGGCGACCCCCGACCCTCAACAAGTAATCCCGGGTCCCGCACGTTCCAGGTCCCGGCCTTTGGGCTATTTCAACCGTCGAGCACTTACCCGCCGACAGGCTCATACTGAGCCGCCGGAGAAAGCTCGCGACTAAATCTACTTGCAATTGCGCTTCTTTTGCGCTTTTACCGATTTATACTATATCATCCGCAAAGGCAGGACCGACACGTTGGCGTCCCGCAAATCAACCCCCGGGGCTTAACTGTCGATGTCGTCCATGAGCTCATCTATACCTAAGTTAAATAATAAGGGCGACAGAGGGTCACCCTGCTTAACACCACGCCTCAGCGCGACATCGACATACCCATAGTTCCCCTTCACCGACGTTCGACATCCCGAGTACATGCAATTCATTAACCCGATAACATGCTGGGTACCCCGTTCCTAGCCAAAGCCGGACACAAACATGCATGCGGCACCGTGTAAACTCCCTTAGAGACATCCAACACAGTAACCACCCCACCCTGCCCAGATTTAATCGCGTGAAGCGCTTCATTTAAAATGAGGATATTGAAGCAGCACCAGTTTTCGGCAGAAAAACCCTCCAGCCGCGGGTTCTGCTCCACAAACCTCCGCCAGCGTGCATCCAACACCCCCGAGAACACACGTGCGACCATAGAACCAATGGTGAACGGCCGCCTGTTTCCGACGTCGGCTGGGTCTTTGCCCTGTTTAGGAATTAATGGGGTTCTATTGAACTTCCAACAAAAAGGAAAGTGCCCCTCCCGAACCAGGAGTGTGAAGAGCCGCGCCAGCAGCTCCGCAACCCCCGGAACGGTGAGGTGGCACTTTTTAACGCCGTCGGGACCAGGGGCCGAGTCACCCCTGATTCTACTTATTCTACCCCGTACCTCGTCCGGGGATATCGGGGTGAAAAACTCTACTAAGTTAACAGGCCCGACCGTGGGCCCAACCCCAGGCCGCCCGGCGCCCGATGGTCCCAGAGAGTCCCACAATGCCTCGTACAGCCGCCGAATATTCGGTATTTTCGGTCAGTCCCGCTTCAGTTCCGCGAAGGAGAAATCCCCCCTCACCGTAAGATTCGCGAGTCTTTGCGACACTTGTTGAACAAGTCCTGACAGCGCACATAGGCGAAGCGCTTCCGCGCATCATGGTTCGGAGCCCACCCGCGTCCACGACCCGGGCGCCGCCCAGCCGGCGCCGACCGCCCCTCAGCCGGCCCGGTAGAGCCGGCCCGACCGCTGGCCCCCGCCGGGCCAGCACCCGGCCCGAAGAAGACCTCAGGCAGGCGCCGCTCTACGAAGGCATCCAACACTTCCCCCAGCACGCCCGGTAAGCCCCTATTTGCCCGGCCGTATATGGCGAGAAGCTCTCCGGCCACCGCGCAGCGAGGCGGCCCGGGGACCGCCCCGCGGGCCGCCGCTTCTGACAAAGCGTTTACCCATCCCGCGGGCGCCCCACCGCGAGCCGAGCCTCCCGGAGGCGAACCGCCCACCGCGGCAGGGCCCCCGATTTCCCCAATTCGCCCGACTTCCCCGTCCTTGGTCGTGTCCGACCGGGGGGCGGCGAATCTATATGTCCGCCGCCCCGGTCGCCACTCAAGGAGTCGCGAGGGGACGGACTTTCACCGTCCCGTCGCGGCTCCTCCAGCATGCGATTATTATTCCTACCACCAGACCCCGGAGTTCGAGGCGACCCCGGCACCCCCAGTGACCGGGGCGACAAGGCCCGCCTCTTGTCCGAGATCTGTTTACAGGTCCTTCCCGGACAAAAGCGCTGCACCTCTTTATTAGGCTGCCTATGATTTTTAAAAATTTCGCTCAAATTTCGGAAGCGTTCAACCTCCTCGGGCGCCCATACGTGAAGGGGCTGTCCAGGCAACCCCTCCCGCATGAGCGCCCGTACCCTATTATCATTCGACAGCACGGGGTGTTGCCACCGCTCATGCTGCGAAAGACCTCGCACTGTCGGGAAGGACCTGTCACATGCAACACACGCAAAACCCGCTCCAGCGGCGCGCGGTCCGCCGCAGCGGTTCTTACGACCGTTCCAATTATTTAAACCCGGAAAAATTCTATTACCCCGGTTGCACCTCAAAGAGGCGCAAACTTCACGGTGTTGCTCTTTAATAAGCATTAATAGCTCCCTCAGAGTGAGAAAAGCTCTAAATTGGTTCCGCTGACGACAGACCGCGCACCGCTCGGATGCGTCCCCTATTGGGACCGTAATTTCTAAGTTCGTTAAACCATGACATGCATTTCCGTCACCACTGATCCCTAATGCTATAGCGGGTAAGCCCGCCACGGGGGACTCGGGATCTGAGCACCCCGCGTCCGAGGCTAAGTCTATATTTTCTCTATTTTCCATTTTGTTTCAAGTTTCCCTAATATGACTCTCCGACACGTCTCTAGCAAGGCCGGATTAATCCGGCTAGCCGCGCCCTCTGAGGGGGGCGCAGCCTAATTGTACCCTGCACGACTAGCAGGGCTAGCCCCCCGCGAATCGTGTCGAATGCCCGCCGGTGGTAACTTTCCACCGGCATAGGGCCACAGCCAAAGCTGCGTCGGGTGCGACCGGCCATCCCCTGGAATTCTCCGAGGTGGCGGGACGGCGACAAACTGCACAGGGGGCACATGCTGCTGGAGGACTGAGGGCCCAACAGCAACTTGAGACTCGGGAGGTAGGGCCGTCACTACCTATGCGTCGGTTAAGCCGGCTCCCATTCCCTAAGAGAGTCATAGTTACTTAAGAGAGTCATAGCTGCTCCCGCCGTTTACCCGCGCTTGCTTGAATTTCTTCACGTTGACATTCAGAGCACTGGGCAGAAATCACATTGCGTCAACACCCGCGAGGCACATCGCAATGCTTTGTTTTAATTAGACAGTCGGATTTCCCTATTCCGTGCCAGTTCTGAGCTGAGCATTGAATGGCGGCCGAAGAGGACGACCAAGACGGTGAAGCACCACCAAGGAAGCCTCGCAGCAAGGAAGATCCGCGGGTGGCCAAGGCACGGGACCGAGCTCGGATCCCGCCAGCGCCCCCTGTGGGAACCCGCTTCCCTAACAAGCCCGACGCACCACGCTCGTGAGAGCCGACCCTTATTCCGAAGTTACGGATCCAATTTGCCGACGTCCCTTACCTAAATTAGTCAATCGACTAGAGGCTCTATACCTTGGAGACCTGCTGCGGGTATGGGTACGAACCGGCGCGACACGTCCACGTGGCCCTCTCCTGGATTTTCGAGGTCCGAGGGAAAGATCCGGACACCACCGCAACTGCGGTGCTCTACGCGTTCCAAACCCTATCTCCCTGCTAGAGGTTTCCAGGGACCTCGAACGCTTATACAGAAACAAAAACTCTTTCCGGATATCCCAACGGCGTCTCCAGGTCATTTGGGTATCCCCGACGAACTCTCTTGTTGAGGCCCGAATTGTATACGGTTCCGCTGCCGGGTTCCGGAATAGGAACCGGATTCCCTTTCGCCCAATGGGTGTGTGTCGTAATATTTGTTCATTACACATTTGACTCAACATCGTCGTCACCATGGGATTTCTCCTAGGGCTTAGGATCAACTGACTCGTGTGCAACGGCTGTTCACACGAAACCCTTCTCGACGTCAGTCCTCCAGGGCCTCGCTGAAGTATTTGCGACTACCACCAAGATCTGCGCCGACGGCCGCTCCAGGCAGGCTCACGCCCAGACCCTTCTGCGCACACCGCCGCGACCCTCCTACTCGTCAGGGCTTCATGACGGAAATAAATTTCCGCCTCACTTGCCACTGACGGCAGAGCATAGGCCCGACGCTTCAGCGCCATCCATTTTCAGGGCTAGTTGCTTCGGCAGGCGAGTTGTTACATACTCCATAGCGGATTCCGACTTCGATGGCCACCGTCCTGCTGTCTTAAGCAACCATCGCCTTTCATAGTATCCCATAAGCGTCGACTTAGGCACCTTACCTTTGCGTTTGGTTCAGCCCACAGCGCCAGTTCTGCTGACAAAAATTGGCCCACTTGGCACTCTGATCCGAAATCTCGTGGCTTCACCGTTCAAGCAAGCCAGAGATCTCACGCATTTTAAGTTTGAGAATACGTTCAGGTCGTTTCGGCCCCAAGGCCTCTAATCATTCGCTTTACCAGATGAGACTCGCATAAGTTCATAGAACTCGCGAGGGCCAGCTATCCTGAGGGAAATTTCGGAGGGAACCAGCTACTAGATGGTTCGATTAGTCTTTCGCCCCTATACCCAGTTCCGACGATGGATTTGCACGGCAGAATCGCGACGGACCTCCATCTGGGTTTCCACCGACTTCGTCCTGACCAGGCATGGTTCACCATCTTTCGGGTCCCAACGGGTACGCTCTGGGTGCGCCTCTTCTCGCAATGAGAACGAGACGCCCCGGGAGTGCGTGATCGAATCTTGACGCGACCCATCCTCCGTCGGTCGGCGCAAGGCCAACCTTCACTTTCATTGCGCCTTTAGGCTTTAGAGTTCCCAATGACTCGCGCACATGTTAGACTCCTTGGTCCGTGTTTCAAGACGTGTTCTGAAAGTACCCAAAACAGTAGCGTCGCCGACCGGTATATCGTGTTAAAAAGCCAGTCCTAGGACACCGCCAACCAACAGCTGGCCAGGCCCGGTGACGGTACTAGGTCCGTAACATCCTGGAAACAGTGGCCTCGCTTGCGGCGGGCCGGACGCAGTTCAAATTTGCGGCTCGATATCGTGCGAGTACCGCCGGGCAGCTGGTCAAGACAACCGGGGGTCTGTCAGCCACATGACGCCGTGAAGCGTCGTACACATGACAGGCACCCACCCGGGCCGTAAACCGACACCCAACGGGTCGCGACGACCTACTAGGGGAGGAGTGCACGCCGACCACACCAGGCAAAAAACCACACGGACGTGTACCTCAAGGCCGAAGTCTTATGGCATCACGAACCGCGCACGTGACTGGATCGCTGACGATGGATCTCCCCATTCGATCTTTTGGGTTTCTCAGGTTTACCCCTGAATGGTGTCACCTAATCGTGAATTCTCTATTCAAAGTTCTTTTCAACTTTCCCTCACGGTACTTGTTCGCTATCGGTCTCGTGGACGTATTTAGCCTTAAATGGAGTTTACCAGCCACTTAGAGCTGCACTCTCAAGCAGCCCGACTCTAAGGAGAGACCGTCCCGAAACGCGTCCCGGTCGCTACAGACCTGGCACCCTCTACGGCTAATTGGCCCCATTCAAGATGGACTTGGACTCGGGCATACGCCTCGGGATAAGTGGATCCTCCCAAACACTACATTTCCCAACGTCAGTGCCGCGGGATTCAGTGTTGGGCTATTTCCTGCTCGCTCGCCGCTACTAAGAAAATCCTGGTTAGTTTGTGATACTCCGCTTCGTAGTATGCTTTAGTTCAGCGGGTAGTCTCACCTGCTCTGAGGTCGTCGATTTTACAAAAGAGTAGAGACTCATGATATCGCTCAGAATCTTCTTAAATACCGGTCTTGCGCGCGCGCAAGCACTTTGGAAATTAGAATCACACGGAGGAGCTTCCCGTTCGATGAGCTTTTCTTCGTGTTATGGGGCTACCCACTCACGAGGGCAAGTTCACGCAGCGTGCACCAGCTTCGCTGTCGTATCTGTCCTTCAAACTACCAGTAGCCCTGGGACTCGATCGACCGGCCGTGAGCGACGCGTTTTAATACATCGAACAGCGACTCGCAAGGTACACGCTCACACCGATACACGGTTCGCAGACTCGCTCTTTTTTCTCGGAGGTCTGTGAGTGACCATTGCTCTCGAAAACACACGAACGGCGCGGTACGATTCAGCATATCGCTCAATCTCTCAAGAATCGCGGTGTAGTACTACAAAATGATTGCTGTCCGTATAACACCGCTCTCGCGGCGAAAATATTTAC